>JAKFHT010000896.1:0-44292 GCA_023783455.1 Erythrocebus patas | reverse complement strand
CCGGAAGATTCTGGAACCCGATTCTGAAGCTGTGATCGCAAACTTGCAGCCCTGAGGGACGCTGGCCTGTGGAGCCGCACGAGGATCTCTGTGCTGGCCTCTCCTGGCTGGGCCTCTGTCCACAGCAGAGCGTGTCCGATGATTGAGCTGTGCGGGTCTGTGGCTCCCCAGCCTCGAGTCAGCCCTCGGTTCTGGTCCCGCCTGTTGTTCTTGCTGAGGGGCTCCGGGAAGTGGTGCCTGGGATGACGTGTTCACCCTGGGTTGCTTCGCCTGCTGCCCAGGTGCTGGCTGCCTGAGTTCTGCTGCCGCCCTGGTGGACGGGCTGGCGCGACATCCCTGAGCACCTGCGGAAGGCAGGTTTAGGAAGTGCCAGAGGTGAGTGGCTTCCTCCCAGACTTGATTTTCTGGAAAGTTCTGGGCCTCATATTTTTCCCTAAGGGAAGTTAGAACTGAGTTTCTCTTTAGGGGAACGCCTTTGCAGCGCCTGTTGTTAGAGTGTTCTCCAGGTGTGGAATACCCGGGCCGTGTGTGTTTGGGAACCTCCGTGTCCTGAGCGAATTCAGTAGGAGAACAGCCTTAGCGAAGGCTTCTTGAAGGAAAGATGTAACTCTGTGAGATGAATTAACAGAACACAGATTAGCTTCTCAGAAAGCTTCTTTCCAGTTTTGAATGGAAGATATTTCCTTTTTCACCATAGCCATCTGTGGGCTTCGAAATATCACTTTGCCAATTATAAAAGAACAGCTTTAGCGAAAGGCTTCTTGAAGGTAAAGATGTAACTCTGTGAGGTGAAATAACAGAACACAGAGCAGTTTCTCAGAAAGCTTCTTTCCAGTTTTGAACGGAAGATATTTCCTTTTTCACCATAGCCCTCTATGGGCTTCCAAATATCCCTTTGCCAATTCGACAAGAACAGCCTTACCGAAAGGCTTCTTGAAGGGAAAGATGTAACTCTGTGAGATGAATTAACAGAACACAGAGCAGTTTCTCAGAAAGCTTCTTTCCAGTTTTGAACGGAAGATATTCCTTTTTCACCATAGCCCTCTATGGGCTTCCAAATATCCCTTTGCCAATTCCACAAGAACAGCCTTAGCGAAGGGCTTCTTGAAGGGAAAGATGTAACTCTGTGAGATGAATTAACAGAACACAGAGCAGTTTCTCAGAAAGCTTCTTTCCAGTTTTGAACGGAAGATATTTCCTTTTTCACCATAGCCCTCTATGGGCTTCCAAATATCCCTTTGCCAATACCACAAGAACAGCCTTAGCGAAAGGCTTCTTGAAGGGAAAGATGTAACGCTGTGAGATGAATTCACAGACCACAGAGCAGTTTATCAGAAAGCTTCTTTCCAGTTTTCAACGGAAGATATTTCCTTTTTCACCATAGCCCTCTATGGGCTTCCAAATATCCCTTTGCCAATTCCACAAGTACAGCCTTAGCTAAAGGCTTCTTGAAGGGAAAGATGTAACTCTGTGAGATGAATTCACAGACCACAGAGCAGTTTATCAGAAAGCTTCTTTCCAGTTTTCAACGGAAGATATTTCCTTTTTCACCATAGCCCTCTATGGGCTTCCAAATATCCCTTTGCCAATTCCACAAGTACAGCCTTAGCTAAAGGCTTCTTGAAGGGAAAGATGTATCCCTGTGAGATGAATTAACAGAACACAGAGCAGTTTCTCAGAAAGCTTCTTTCCAGTTTTGAACGGAAGATATTTCCTTTTTCACCATAGCCCTCTATGGGCTTCCAAATATCCCTTTGCCAATTCCACAAGAACAGCCTTAGCGAAAGGTTTCTTGAAGGGAAAGATATAACTCTGTGAGATGAACTAAGAGAACACAGAGCAGCTTCTCAGAAAGCTTCTTTCCAGTTTTGAACGGAAGATATTTCCTTTTTCACCATAGCCCTCTATGGGCTTCCAAATATCCCCTTGCCAATTCCACAAGAACAGCCTTAGCGAAAGGCTTCTTGAAGGGAAAGATGTAACTCTGTGAGATGAATTCAGAGAACACAGAGCAGTTTCTCAGAAAGCTTCTTTCCAGTTTTGAACAGAAGATATTTCCTTTTTCACCATAGCCCTCTATGGTCTTCCAAATATCCCTTTGCCAATTCCACAAGAACAGCCTTAGCGAAAGGCTTCTTGAAGGGAAAGATGTAACTCTGTGAGATGAATTCAGAGAACACAGAGCAGTTTCTCAGAAAGCTTCTTTCCAGTTTTGAACGGAAGATATTTCCTTTTTCACCATAGCCCTCTATGGGCTTCCAAATATCCCTTTGCCAATTCCACAAGAACAGCCTTAGCGAAAGGCTTCTTGAAGGAAAAGATGTAACTCTGTGAGATGAATTCAGAGAACACCGAGCAGTTTCTCAGAAAGCTTCTTTCCAGTTTTGAGCGGAAGATATTTCCTTTTCACCATAGCCCTCTATGGGCTTCCAAATATCCTTTGCCAATTCCACAAGAACAGCCTTAGCGAAGGCTTCTTGAAGGAAAGATGTAACTCTGTGACATGAATCAACAGAACACCGAGCAGTTTCTCAGAAAGCTTCTTTCCAGTTTTGAACGGAAGATATTTCCTTTTTCACCATAGCCCTCTATGGGCTTCCAAATATCCCTTTGCCAATTCCACAAGAACAGCCTTAGCGAAAGGCTTCTTGAAGGGAAAGATGTAACTCTGTGAGATGAATTCACAAACCACAGAGCAGTTTATCAGAAAGCTTCTTTCCAGTTTTGAACGGAAGATATTTCCTTTTTCACCATAGCCCTCTATGGGCTTCGAAATATCCGTTTGCCAATTCCACAAGAACAGCCTTAGCGAAAGGCTTCTTGAAGGGAAAGATGTAACTCTGTGAGATGAATTCAGAGAACACAGAGCAGTTTCTCAGAAAGCTTCTTTCCAGTTTTGAACGGAAGATATTTCCTTTTTCACCATAGCCCTCTATGGGCTTCGAAATATCCGTTTGCCAATTCCACAAGAACAGCCTTAGCGAAAGGCTTCTTGAAGGGAAAGATGTAACTCTGTGAGATGAATTCAGAGAACACAGAGCAGTTACTCAGAAAGCTTTTTCCTGTTTTGAACGGAAGATATTTCCTTTTTCACCATAGCCCACTATTAGCTTCCAAATATCCGTTTGCCAATTCCACAAGAACAGCCTTAGCGAAAGGCTTCTTGAAGGGAAAGATGTAACTCTGTGAGATGAATTCAGAGAACACAGAGCAGTTACTCAGAAAGCTTCTTTCCAGTTTTGAACAGAAGATATTTCCTTTTTCACCATAGCCCTCTATGGGCTTCCAAATATCCCTTTGCCAATTCCACAAGAACAGCCTGAGCGAAAGGCTTCTTGAAGGGAAAGATGTAACTCTGTGAGATGAATTCAGAGAACACAGAGCAGTTTCTCGGAAAGCTTCTTTCCAGTTTTGAACGGAAGATATTTCCTTTTTCACCATAGCCCTCTATGGGCTTCCAAATATCCCTTTGCCAATTCGACAAGAACAGCCTTACCGAAAGGCTTCTTGAAGGGAAAGATGTAACTCTGTGAGATGAATTAACAGAACACAGAGCAGTTTCTCAGAAAGCTTCTTTCCAGTTTTGAACGGAAGATATTCCTTTTTCACCATAGCCTCTATGGGCTTCCAAATATCCCTTTGCCAATTCCACAAGAAGAGCCTTAGCGAAGGCTTCTTGAAGGAAAGATGTAACTCTGTGAGATGAATTAACAGAACACAGAGCAGTTTCTCAGAAAGCTTCTTTCCAGTTTTGAACGGAAGATATTCCTTTTTCACCATAGCCTCTATGGGCTTCCAAATATCCCTTTGCCAATTCACAAGAAGAGCCTTAGCGAAGGGCTTGAAGGAAAGATGTAACCTGTGAGATGAATTAACAGAACACAGAGCAGTTTCTCAGAAAGCTTCTTTCCAGTTTTGAACGGAAGATATTTCCTTTTCACCATAGCCTCTATGGGCTTCCAAATATCCCTTTGCCAATTCCACAAGAACAGCCTTAGCGAAGGCTTCTTGAAGGAAAGATGTAACTCTGTGAGATGAATTAACAGAACACAGAGCAGTTTATCAGAAAGCTTCTTTCCAGTTTTGAACGGAAGATATTTTTTTCACCATAGCCCTCTATGGGCTTCCAAATATCCCTTTGCTAATTCCACAAGAACAGCCTTAGCTAAAGGCTTCTTGAAGGAAAGATGTAACCTGTGAGATGAATTCAGAGAACACAGAGCAGTTTCTCAGAAAGCTTCTTTCCAGTTTTGAACGGAAGGTATTTCCTTTTTCACCATAGCCTCTATGGGCTTCCAAATATCCCTTTGCTAATTCCACAAGAACAGCCTTAGCGAAAGGCTTCTTGAAGGGAAAGATGTAACTCTGTGAGATGAATTAACAGAACACAGAGCAGTTTCTCAGAAAGCTTCCTTCCAGTTTTGAACGGAAGATATTTCCTTTTTCACCATAGCCCTCTATGGGCTTCCAAGTATCCCTTTGCCAATTCCACAAGAACAGCCTTAGCGAAAGGCTTCTTGAAGGGAAAGATGTAACTCTGTGAGATGAATTAACAGAACACAGAGCAGTTTCTCAGAAAGCTTCCTTCCAGTTTTGAACGGAAGATATTTCCTTTTTCACCATAGCCCTCTATGGGCTTCCAAATATCCCTTTGCCAATTAGACTGAACAGCCTTAGCGCAAGGCTTCTTGAAGGGAAAGATGTAACTCTGTGAGATGAATTAACAGAACACAGAGCAGTTTCTCAGAAAGCTTCTTTCCAGTTTTGAACGGAAGATATTTCCGTTTTCACCATAGCCCTCTATGGGCTTCCAAATATGACTTTGCCAATTCCACAAGAACAGCCTTAGCGAAAGGCTTCTTGGAGGGAAAGATGTAACTCTGTGAGATGAATTAAGAGAACACAGAGCAGTTTCTCAGAAAGTTTCTTTCCTGTTTTAAACGGAAGATAATTCCTTCTTCACCATAGCCCTCTATGGGCTTCCAAATATCACTTTGCCAATTCCACAAGAACAGTCTTAGCGAAAGGCTTCTTGAAGGAAAGATGTAACCTGTGAGATGAATTAACAGAACACACAGCAGTTTCTCAGAAAGCTTTTTCCAGTTTTGAACGGAAGATATTTTTTTCACCATAGCCCTATGGGCTTCCAAATATCCCTTGGCCAATTCCACAAGAACAGCCTTAGCGAAAGGCTTCTTCAAGGGAAAGATGTAACTCTGTGAGATGAATTAACAGAACACAGAGCAGTTTCTCAGAAGGCTTCTTTCCAGTTTTGAACGGAAGATATTTCCTTTTTCACCATAGCCCTCTATGGGCTTCCAAATATCACTTTGCCAATTCCACAAGAAGAGCCTTAGCGAAAGGGTTCTTGAAGGGAAAGATGTAACTCTGTGAGATGAATTAACAGAACACAGAGCAGTTTCTCAGAAAGCTTCTTTCCAGTTTTGAACGGTAGATATTTCCTTTTTCACCATAGCCCTCTATGGGCTTCCAAATATCACTTTGCCAATTCCACAAGAACAGCCTTAGCGAAAGGCTCCTTGAAGGGTAAGATGGAACTCTGTGAGATGAATTAACAGAACACAGAGCGGTTTCTCAGAAAGCTTCTTTCCAGTTTTGAACGGAAGATATTTCCTTTTTCACCATAGCCCTCTATGGGCTTCCAAATATCCCTGTGCCAATTCCACAAGAACAGCCTTAGCGAAAGGCTTCTTAAAGGGAAAGATGGAACTCTGAGAGATGAATTAACAGAACACAGAGCAGTTTCTCAGAAAGCTTCTTTCCAGTTTTGAACCGAAGATATTTCCTTTTTCACCATAGCCCTCTATGGGCTTCCAAATATCCCTGTTCCATTCCACAAGAACAGCCTTAGCGAAAGGCTTCTTGAAGGGAAAGATGTAACTCTGTGAGATGAATTAACGGAACACAGAGCAGTTTCTCAGAAAGCTTCTATCCAATTTTGAACGGAAGGTATTTCCTTTTTCACCATAGCCCTCTATGGGCTTCCAAATATCCCTTTGCCAATTCCACAAGAACAGCCTTAGCGAAAGGCTTCTTGAAGGGAAATATGTAACTCTGTGAGATGAATTAACAGAACACAGAGCACTTTCTCTGAAGGATTCTTTCCAGTTTTGAACGGAAGATATTTCCTTTTTCACCATAGCCCTCTATGGGCTTCCAAATGTCACTTTGCCAATTCCACAAGAACAGCCTTAGCGAAAGGCTTCTTGAAGGGAAAGATGTAACTCTGTGAGATGAATTAACAGAACACAGAGCAGTTTCTCAGAAGGCTTCTTTCCAGTTTTGAACGGAAGATATTTCCTTTTTCACCACAGCCCTCTATGGGCTTCCAAATATCACTTTGCCAATTCCACAAGAACAGCCTTAGCGAAAGGGTTCTTGAAGGGAAATATGTAACTCTGTGAGATGAATTAACAGAACACAGAGCAGTTTCTCAGAAAGCTTCTTTCCAGTTTTGAACGGTAGATATTTCCTTTTTCACCATAGCCCTCTATGGGCTTCCAAATATCACTTTGCCAATTCCACAAGAACAGCCTTAGCGAAAGGCTCCTTGAAGGGTAAGATGGAACTCTGTGAGATGAATTAACAGAACACAGAGCGGTTTCTCAGAAAGCTTCTTTCCAGTTTTGAACGGAAGATATTTCCTTTTTCACCATAGCCCTATATGGGCTTTCAAATATCCCTTTGCTAATTCCACTAGAACAGACTTAGCGAAAGGCGTCTTGAAGGGAAAGATGTAACTCTGTGAGATGAATTAACAGAACACAGAGCAGTTTCTCAGAAAGCTTCTTTCCAGTTTTGAACGGAAGATATTTTTCACCATAGCCCTATGGGCTTCCAAATATCCCTTTGCCAATTCCACAAGAACAGCCTTAGCGAAAGGCTTCTTGAAGGGAAAGATGTAACTCTGTGAGATGAATTAACAGAACACAGAGCAGTTTCTCAGAAAGCTTCTTTCCAGTTTTGAACGGAAGATATTTCCTTTTTCACCGTAGCCCTCCATGGGCTTCCAAATATCACTTTGCCAATTCCACAAGAACAGCCTTAGCGAAGGGCTTCTTGAAGGGAAAGATGTAACTCTGTGAAATGAATTAACAGAACACAGAGCCGTTTCTCAGAAAGCTTCTTTCCAGTTTTGAACCGAAGATATTTCCTTTTTCACCATAGTTCTCTATGGGCTTCCAAATATCCCTGTTCCAATTCCACAAGAACAGCCTTAGCGAAAGGCTTCTTGAAGGGAAAGATGTAACTCTGTGAGATGAATTAACAGAACACAGATTAGCTTCTCAGAAAGCTTCTTTCCAGTTTTGAATGGAAGATATTTCCTTTTTCACCATAGCCATCTGTGGGCTTCCAAATATCCCTTTGCCAATTCGACAAGAACAGCCTTAGCGAAAGGCTTCTTGAAGGAAAGATGTAACACTGTGAGTTGAATTAACAGAACACAGAGCAGTTTCTCAGAAAGCTTCTTTCCAGTTTTGAACGGAAGATATTTCCTTTTCACCATAGCCTCTATGGGCTTCCAAATATCCTTTGCCAATTCGACAAGAACAGCCTTAGCGAAAGGCTTCTTGAAGGGAAAGATGTAACTCTGTGAGATGAATTAACAGAACACAGAGCAGTTTCAGAAAGCTTCTTTCCAGTTTTGAACGGAAGATATTTCCTTTTTCACCATAGCCCTCTATGGGCTTCCAAATATCCCTTTGCCAATTCCACAAGAACAGCCTTAGCGAAAGGCTTTTGAAGGGAAAGATGTAACTCTGTGAGATGAATTAACAGAACACAGAGCAGTTTCTCAGAAAGCTTCTTTCCAGTTTTGAACGGAAGATATTTCCTTTTTCACCATAGCCCTCTATGGGCTTCCAAATATCCCTTGCTAATTCCACAAGAACAGCCTTAGCGAAAGGCTTTTGAAGGGAAAGATGTAACGCTGTGAGATGAATTCACAGACCACAGAGCAGTTTATCAGAAAGCTTCTTTCCAGTTTTGAACGGAAGATATTTCCTTTTCACCATAGCCCTCTATGGGCTTCCAAATATCCCTTTGCCAATTCCACAAGAACAGCCTTAGCGAAAGGCTTCTTGAAGGAAAGATGTAACTCTGTGAGATGAATTCACAGACCACAGAGCAGTTTATCAGAAAGCTTCTTCCAGTTTTCAACGGAAGATATTTCCTTTTCACCATAGCCCTCTATGGGCTTCCAAATATCCCTTTGCCAATTCCACAAGTACAGCCTTAGCTAAAGGCTTTTGAAGGAAAGATGTATCCCTGTGAGATGAATTAACAGAACACAGAGCAGTTTCTCAGAAAGCTTCTTCCAGTTTTGAACGGAAGATATTTCCTTTTCACCATAGCCCTCTATGGGCTTCCAAATATCCCTTTGCCAATTCCACAAGAACAGCCTTAGCGAAAGGTTTCTTGAAGGAAAGATATAACTCTGTGAGATGAACTAAGAGAACACAGAGCAGCTTCTCAGAAAGCTTCTTTCCAGTTTTGAACGGAAGATATTTCCTTTTTCACCATAGCCCTCTATGGGCTTCCAAATATCCCCTTGCCAATTCCACAAGAACAGCCTTAGCGAAAGGCTTCTTGAAGGGAAAGATGTAACTCTGTGAGATGAATTCAGAGAACACAGAGCAGTTTCTCAGAAAGCTTCTTTCCAGTTTTGAACAGAAGATATTTCCTTTTTCACCATAGCCCTCTATGGTCTTCCAAATATCCCTTTGCCAATTCCACAAGAACAGCCTTAGCGAAAGGCTTCTTGAAGGAGAGATGTAACTCTGTGAGATGAATTCAGAGAACACAGAGCAGTTTCTCAGAAAGCTTCTTTCCAGTTTTGAACGGAAGATATTTCCTTTTTCACCATAGCCCTCTATGGGCTTCCAAATATCCTTTGCCAATTCCACAAGAACAGCCTTAGCGAAAGGCTTGAAGGAAAGATGTAACTCTGTGAGATGAATTCAGAGAACACAGAGCAGTTTCTCAGAAAGCTTCTTTCCAGTTTTGAACGGAAGATATTTCCTTTTCACCATAGCCTCTATGGGCTTCCAAATATCCTTTGCCAATTCCACAAGAACAGCCTTAGCGAAAGGCTACTTGAAGGGAAAGATGTAACTCTGTGAGATGAATCAACAGAACACAGAGCAGTTTCTCAGAAAGCTTCTTTCCAGTTTTGAACGGAAGATATTTCCTTTTTCACCATAGCCCTATGGGCTTCCAAATATCCCTTGCCAATTCCACAAGAACAGCCTTAGCGAAAGGCTTCTTGAAGGGAAAGATGTAACTCTGTGAGATGAATTCACAAACCACAGAGCAGTTTATCAGAAAGCTTCTTCCAGTTTTGAACGGAAGATATTTTTTTCACCATAGCCCTCTATGGGCTTCCAAATATCCGTTTGCCAATTCCACAAGAACAGCCTTAGCGAAAGGCTTCTTGAAGGAAAGATGTAACTCTGTGAGATGAATTCAGAGAACACAGAGCAGTTTCTCAGAAAGCTTCTTTCCAGTTTTGAACGGAAGATATTTCCTTTTCACCATAGCCCTCTATGGGCTTCAAATATCCTTTGCCAATTCCACAAGAACAGCCTTAGCGAAAGGCTTCTTGAAGGAAAGATGTAACTCTGTGAGATGAATTCAGAACACAGAGCAGTTACTCAGAAAGCTTTTTCCAGTTTTGAACGGAAGATATTTTTTTCACCATAGCCCTCTATTAGCTTCCAAATATCCTTTGCCAATTCCACAAGAACAGCCTTAGCGAAAGGCTTTGAAGGGAAAGATGTAACCTGTGAGATGAATTCAGAGAACACAGAGCAGTTACTCAGAAAGCTTCTTTCCAGTTTTGAACAGAAGATATTTCCTTTTTCACCATAGCCCTCTATGGGCTTCCAAATATCCTTTGCTAATTCCACAAGAACAGCCTTAGCGAAAGGCTTTGAAGGGAAAGATGTAACTCTGTGAGATGAATTCAGAGAACACAGAGCAGTTTCTCAGAAAGCTTCTTTCCAGTTTTGAACGGAAGATATTTCCTTTTTCACCATAGCCCTCTATGGGCTTCCAAATATCCTTTGCCAATTCCACAAGAACAGCCTTACGAAAGGCTTCTTGAAGGAAAGATGTAACTCTGTGAGATGAATTAACAGAACACAGAGCAGTTTCTCAGAAAGCTTCTTTCCAGTTTTGAACGGAAGATATTCCTTTTTCACCATAGCCCTCTATGGGCTTCCAAATATCCTTGCCAATTCCACAAGAACAGCCTTAGCGAAGGCTTCTTGAAGGAAAGATGTAACTCTGTGAGATGAATTAACAGAACACAGAGCAGTTTCTCAGAAAGCTTCTTTCCAGTTTTGAACGGAAGATATTTCCTTTTCACCATAACCCTCTATGGGCTTCCAAATATCCTTTGCCAATTCCACAAGAACAGCCTTAGCGAAGGCTTCTTGAAGGGAAAGATGTAACTCTGTGAGATGAATTCACAGACCACAGAGCAGTTTATCAGAAAGCTTCTTTCCAGTTTTCAATGGAAGATATTTCCTTTTCACCATAGCCTCTATGGGCTTCCAAATATCCTTTGCCAATTCCACAAGAACAGCCTTAGCTAAAGGCTTCTTGAAGGGAAAGATGTATCCCTGTGAGATGAATTCAGAGAACACAGAGCAGTTTCTCAGAAAGCTTCTTTCCAGTTTTGAACGGAAGATATTTCCTTTTCAACATAGCCCTCTATGGGCTTCCAAGTATCCCTTTGCCAATTCCACAAGAACAGCCTTAGCGAAAGGCTTCTTGAAGGGAAAGATGTAACTCTGTGAGATGAATTAACAGAACACAGAGCAGTTTCTCAGAAAGCTTCCTTCCAGTTTTGAACGGAAGATATTTCCTTTTCACCATAGCCCTCTATGGGCTTCCAAGTATCCTTTGCCAATTCCACAAGAACAGCCT
This sequence comes from Erythrocebus patas, assembly GCA_023783455.1. Taxonomy (NCBI): domain Eukaryota; kingdom Metazoa; phylum Chordata; class Mammalia; order Primates; family Cercopithecidae; genus Erythrocebus; species Erythrocebus patas. Next base: position 33,339 of record JAKFHT010000896.1, on the reverse strand, counting down.
TAGCGAAAGGCTTCTTGAAGGAAAGATGTAACTCTGTGAGATGAATTAACAGAACACAGAGCAGTTTCTCAGAAAGCTTCCTTCCAGTTTTGAACGGAAGATATTTCCTTTTCACCATAGCCCTATGGGCTTCCAAATATCCTTTGCCAATTAGACTGAACAGCCTTAGCGAAAGGCTTCTTGAAGGGAAAGATGTAACTCTGTGAGATGAATTAACAGAACACAGAGCAGTTTCGAAAGCTTCTTCCAGTTTTGAACGGAAGATATTTTTTCACCATAGCCCTCTATGGGCTTCCAAATATCCTTTGCTAATTCCACAAGAACAGCCTTAGCGAAAGGCTTCTTGAAGGAAAGATGTAACTCTGTGAGATGAATTAAGAGAACACAGAGCAGTTTCTCAGAAAGCTTCTTTCCAGTTTTGAACGGAAGATATTCCTTCTTCACCATAGCCCTCTATGGGCTTCCAAATATCACTTTGCCAATTCCACAAGAACAGTCTTAGCGAAAGGCTTCTTGAAGGGAAAGATGTAACTCTGTGAGATGAATTAACAGAACACAGAGCAGTTTCTCAGAAAGCTTCTTCCAGTTTTGAACGGAAGATATTTTTTCACCATAGCCCTCTATGGGCTTCCAAATATGACTTTGCCAATTCCACAAGAACAGCCTTAGCGAAAGGGTTCTTGAAGGAAAGATGTAACTCTGTGAGATGAATTAACAGAACACAGAGCAGTTTCTCAGAAAGCTTCTTTCCAGTTTTGAACGGAAGATATTTTTTCACCATAGCCCTCTATGGGCTTCCAAATATCACTTGCCAATTCCACAAGAACAGCCTAGCGAAAGGCTTTTGAAGGGAAAGATGTAACTCTGTGAGATGAATTAACAGAACACAGAGCAGTTTCTCAGAAAGCTTCTTTCCAGTTTTGAACGGAAGATATTTCCTTTTCACCATAGCCCTCTATGGGCTTCCAAATATCCCTTTGCTAATTCCACAAGAACAGCCTTAGCGAAAGGCTTCTTGAAGGGAAAGATGTAACTCTGTGAGATGAATTAACAGAACACAGAGCAGTTTCTCAGAAAGCTTCTTTCCAGTTTTGAACGGAAGATATTTCCTTTTTCACCATAGCCCTCTATGGGCTTCCAAATATCCTTTGCTAATTCCACAAGAACAGCCTTAGCGAAAGGCTTTTGAAGGGAAAGATGTAACTCTGTGAGATGAATTCAGAGAACAGAGCAGTTTCAGAAAGCTTCTTCCAGTTTTGAACGGAAGATATTTTTTCACCATAGCCCTCTATGGGCTTCCAAATATCCTTTGCTAATTCCACAAGAACAGCCTTAGCGAAAGGCTTCTTGAAGGGAAAGATGTAACTCTGTGAGATGAATTCAGAGAACACAGAGCAGTTACTCAGAAAGCATCTTTCCAGTTTTGAACGGAAGATATTTCCTTTTTCACCATAGCCCTCTATGGGCTTCCAAATATCCCTTTGCCAATTCCACAAGAACAGCCTTAGCGAAGGCTTCTTGAAGGGAAAGATGTAACTCTGTGAGATGAATTAACAGAACACAGAGCAGTTTCTCAGAAAGCTTCTTTCCAGTTTTGAACGGAAGATATTTCCTTTTCACCATAGCCCTCTATGGGCTTCCAAATATCCCTTTGCCAATTCCACAAGAACAGCCTTAGCGAAAGGCTTCTTGAAGGGAAAGATGTAACTCTGTGAGATGAATTAACAGAACACAGAGCAGTTTCTCAGAAAGCTTCTTTCCAGTTTTGAACGGAAGATATTTCCTTTTCACCATAGCCGTCTATGGGCTTCCAAATATCCCTTTGCCAATTCCACAAGAACAGCCTTAGCGAAAGGCTTCTTGAAGGGAAAGATGTAACTCTGTGAGATGAATTCAGAGAACACAGAGCAGTTTCTCAGAAAGCTTCTTTCCAGTTTTGAACGGAAGATATTTCCTTTTTCACCATAGCCTCTATGGGCTTCCAAATATCCCTTTGTCAATTCCACAAGAACAGCCTTAGCGAAAGGCTTCTTGAAGGGAAAGATGTAACTCTGTGAGATGAATTAACAGAACACAGAGCAGTTTCTCAGAAAGCTTCTTTCCAGTTTTGAACGGAAGATATTTCCTTTTTCACCATAGCCCTCTATGGGCTTCCAAATATCCCTTTGCCAATTCCACAAGAACAGCCTTAGCGAAAGGGTTCTTGAAGGAAAGATGTAACTCTGTGAGATGAATTAACAGAACACAGAGCAGTTTCTCAGAAAGCTTCTTTCCAGTTTTGAACGGAAGATATTTCCTTTTTCACCATAGCCCTCTATGGGCTTCCAAATATCCCTTTGCCAATTCCACAAGAACAGCCTTAGCGAAAGGGTTCTTGAAGGGAAAGATGTAACTCTGTGAGATGAATTAACAGAACACAGAGCAGTTTCTCTGAAAGCTTCTTCCAGTTTTGAACGGAAGATATTTCCTTTTTCACCATAGCCCTCTATGGGCTTCCAAATATCACTTTGCCAATTCCACAAGAACAGCCTTAGCGAAAGGCTTCTTGAAGGGAAAGATGTAACTCTGTGAGATGAATTAACAGAACACAGAGCAGTTTCTCAGAAAGCTTCTTTCCAGTTTTGAACGGAAGATATTTTTCACCATAGCCCTATGGGCTTCAAATATCCCTTTGCCAATTCCACAAGAACAGCCTTAGCGAAAGGCTTTTGAAGGAAAGATGTAACTCTGTGAGATGAATTAACAGAACACAGAGCAGTTTCTCAGAAAGCTTCTTTCCAGTTTTGAACGGAAGATATTTTTTTTCACCATAGCCCTCATGGGCTTCCAAATATCACTTTGCCAATTCCACAAGAACAGCCTTAGCGAAAGGCTTCTTGAAGGGAAAGATGTAACTCTGTGAGATGAATTAACAGAACACAGAGCAGTTTCTCAGAAAGCTTCTTTCCAGTTTTGAACGGAAGATATTTCCTTTTTCACCATAGCCCTCTATGGGCTTCCAAATATCCCTTTGCCAATTCCACAAGAACAGCCTTAGCGAAAGGCTTTGAAGGAAAGATGTAACTCTGTGAGATGAATTAACAGAACACAGAGCAGTTTCTCAGAAAGCTTCTTTCCAGTTTTGAACGGAAGATATTTCCTTTTCACCATAGCCCTCTATGGGCTTCCAAATATCCCTTTGCCAATTCCACAAGAACAGCCTTAGCGAAAGGCTTCTTGAAGGGAAAGATGTAACTCTGTGAGATGAATTCAGAGAACACAGAGCAGTTTCTCAGAAAGCTTCTTTCCAGTTTTGAACGGAAGATATTTCCTTTTTCACCATAGCCCTCTATGGGCTTCCAAATATCCCTTTGCCAATTCCACAAGAACAGCCTTAGCGAAAGGCTTCTTGAAGGGAAAGATGTAACTCTGTGAGATGAATTCAGAGAACACAGAGCAGTTTCTCAGAAAGCTCCTTTTCAGTTTTGAAGGGAAGATATTTCCTTTTTCACCATAGCCCTCTATGGGCTTCCAAATATCCCTTTGCCAATTCCACAAGAACAGCCTTAGCGAAAGGCTTCTTGAAGGGAAAGATGTAACTCTGTGAGATGAATTAACAGAACACAGAGCAGTTTCTCAGAAAGCTTCTTTCCAGTTTTGAACGGAAGATATTTCCTTTTTCACCATAGCCCTCTATGGGCTTCCAAATATCCCTTTGCCAATTCCACAAGAACAGCCTTAGCGAAAGGCTTCTTGAAGGGAAAGATGTAACTCTGTGAGATGAATTAACAGAACACAGAGCAGTTTCTCAGAAAGCTTCTTTCCAGTTTTGAACGGAAGATATTTCCTTTTTCACCATAGCCCTCTATGGGCTTCCAAATATCCCTTTGTCAATTCCACAAGAACAGCCTTAGCGAAAGGCTTTGAAGGAAAGATGTAACTCTGTGAGATGAATTAAGAGAACACAGAGCAGTTTCTCAGAAAGCTTTTTCCAGTTTTGAACGGAAGATATTTCGTTTTTCACCATAGCCCTCTATGGGCTTCCAAATATCCCTTTGCCAATTCCACAAGAACAGCCTTAGCGAAAGGCTTTTGAAGGGAAAGATGGAACTCTGTGAGATGAATTAGAGAACACAGAGCAGTTTCTCAGAAAGCTTCTTTCCAGTTTTGAACGGAAGATATTTCCTTTTCACCATAGCCCTATGGGCTTCCAAATATCCTTTGCTAATTCCACAAGAACAGCCTTAGCGAAAGGCTTCTTGAAGGAAAGATGTAACTCTGTGAGATGAATTAACAGAACACAGAGCAGTTTCTCAGAAAGCTTCTTTCCAGTTTTGAACGGAAGATATTTCCTTTTTCACCATAGCCCTCTATGGGCTTCCAAATATCCCTTTGCCAATTCCACAAGAACAGCCTTAGCGAAAGGCTTCTTGAAGGGAAAGATGTAACTCTGTGAGATGAATTAACAGAACACAGAGCAGTTTCTCAGAAAGCTTCTTTCCAGTTTTGAACGGAAGATATTTCCGTTTTCACCATAGCCCTCTATGGGCTTCCAAATATGACTTTGCCAATTCCACAAGAACAGCCTTAGCGAAAGGCTTCTTGGAGGGAAAGATGTAACTCTGTGAGATGAATTAAGAGAACACAGAGCAGTTTCTCAGAAAGCTTCTTTCCAGTTTTGAACGGAAGATATTTCCTTTTTCACCATAGCCCTCTATGGGCTTCCAAATATCCTTTGCCAATTCCACAAGAACAGCCTTAGCGAAAGGCTTCTTGAAGAGAAAGATGTAACTCTGTGAGATGAATTAACAGAACACAGAGCAGTTTCTCAGAAAGCTTCTTCCAGTTTTGAACGGAAGATATTTCCTTTTTCACCATAGCCCTCTACGGGCTTCCAAATATCACTTTGCCAATTCCACAAGAACAGCCTTAGCGAAAGGCTTCTTGAAGGGTAAGATGTAACTCTGTGAGATGAATTAACAGAACACAGAGCAGTTTCTCAGAAAGCTTCTTTCCAGTTTTGAACGGAAGATATTTCCTTTTCACCATAGCCCTCTATGGGCTTCCAAATATACCTGTGCCAATTCCACAAGAACAGCCTTAGCGAAAGGCTTCTTGAAGGGAAATATGTAACTCTGTGAGATGAATTAACAGAACACAGAGCAGTTTCTCAGAAAGCTTCTTTCCAATTTTGAACGGAAGATATTTCCTTTTTCACCATAGCCTCTATGGGCTTCCAAATATCCTTTGCCAATTCCACAAGAACAGCCTTAGCGAAAGGCTTTGAAGGGAAAGATGTAACTCTGTGAGATGAATTAACAGAACACAGAGCAGTTTTTCAGAAAGCTTCTTTCCAGTTTTGAACGGAAGATATTTCCTTTTTCACCATAGCCTCTATGGGCTTACAAATATCCCTGTGCCAGTTCCACAAGAACAGCCTTAGCGAAAGGCTTCTTGAAGGGAAAGATGTAACTCTGTGAGATGAATTAACAGAACACACAGCAGTTTCTCAGAAAGCTTCTTTCCAGTTTTGAACGGAAGATATTTCCTTTTTCACCATAGCCCTCTATGGGCTTCCAAATATCCTTTGCCAATTCCACAAGAACAGCCTTAGCGAAAGGCTTCTTGAAGGGAAAGATGTAACTCTGTGAGATGAATTCAGAGAACACAGAGCAGTTTCTCAGAAAGCTTCTTTCCAGTTTTGAACGGAAGATATTTCCTTTTTCACCATAGCCCTCTATGGGCTTCCAAATATCCCTTTGCCAATTCCACAAGAACAACCTTAGCGAAAGGCTTCTTGAAGGAAAGATGTAACCTGTGAGATGAATTAACAGAACACAGAGCAGTTTCTCAGAAAGCTTTTTCCAGTTTTGAACGGAAGATATTTCCTTTTTTCACCATAGCCCTCTATGGGCTTCCAAATATGACTTTGCCAATTCCACAAGAACAGCCTAAAGGCTTCTTGAAGGAAAGATGTAACTCTGTGAGATGAATTAAGAGAACACAGAGCAGTTTCTCAGAAAGCTTCTTTCCAGTTTTGAACGGAAGATATTTCCTTCTTCACCATAGCCCTCTATGGGCTTCCAAATATCACTTTGCCAATTCCACAAGAACAGTCTTAGCGAAAGGCTTCTTGAAGGAAAGATGTAACTCTGTGAGATGAATTAACAGAACACAGAGCAGTTTCTCAGAAAGCTTCTTTCCAGTTTTGAACGGAAGATATTTCCTTTTTCACCATAGCCCTATGGGCTTCCAAATATCCTTGCCAATTCCACAAGAACAGCCTTAGCGAAAGGCTTCTTGAAGGAAAGATGTAACACTGTGAGTTGAATTAACAGAAAACACAGCAGTCTCAGAAAGCTTCTTCCAGTTTTGAACGGAAGATATTTCCTTTTTCACCATAGCCTCTATGGGCTTCCAAATATCCCTTTGCCAATTCCACAAGAACAGCCTTAGGAAAGGCTTCTTGAAGGAAATATGTAACTCTGTGAGATGAATTAACAGAACACAGAGCAGTTTCTCAGAAAGCTTCTTTCCAAGTTTTGAACGGAAGATATTTCCTTTTTCACCATAGCCCTATGGGCTTCCAAATATCACTTTGCCACAAGAACAGCCTTAGCGAAAGGCTTGAAGGAAAGATGTAACTCTGTGAGATGAATTAACAGAACACAGAGCAGTTTCAGAAAGCTTCTTTCCAGTTTTGAACGGAAGATATTTCCTTTTCACCATAGCCCTCTATGGGCTTCCAAATATCCCTTTGCCAATTCCACAAGAACAGCCTTAGCGAAAGGCTTTGAAGGGAAAGATGTAACTCTGTGAGATGAATTAACAGAACACAGAGCAGTTTCTCAGAAAGCTTCTTTCCAGTTTTGAACGGAAGATATTTTTTTCACCATAGCCTCTATGGGCTTCCAAATATCCTTTGCCAATTCCACAAGAACAGCCTTAGCGAAAGGCTTTGAAGGAAAGATGTAACTCTGTGAGATGAATTAACAGAACACAGAGCAGTTTCTCAGAAAGCTTCTTTCCAGTTTTGAACGGAAGATATTTCCTTTTTCACCATAGCCCTCTATGGGCTTCCAAATATCCTTTGCCAATTCCACAAGAACAGCCTTAGCGAAAGGCTCCTTGAAGGAAAGATGTAACTCTGTGAGATGAATTAACAGAACACAGAGCAGTTTCTCAGAAAGCTTCTTCCAGTTTTGAACGGAAGATATTTCCTTTTTCACCATAGCCCTCTATGGGCTTCCAAATATCCCTTTGCTAATTCCACAAGAACAGCCTTAGCGAAAGGCTTCTTGAAGGAAAGATGTAACTCTGTGAGATGAATTCAGAGAACACAGAGCAGTTTCTCAGAAAGCTTTTTCCAGTTTTGAACGGAAGATATTTCCTTTTTCACCATAGCCCTCTATGGGCTTCCAAATATCCTTTGCCAATTCCACAAGAACAGCCTTAGCGAAAGGCTTTGAAGGGAAAGATGTAACTCTGTGAGATGAATTCAGAGAACACAGAGCAGTTTCTCAGAAAGCTTCTTTCCAGTTTTGAACGGAAGATATTTCCTTTTCACCATAGCCTCTATGGGCTTCAAATATCACTTTGCCAATTCCACAAGAACAGCCTTAGCGAAAGGCTTTGAAGGGAAAGATGTAACTCTGTGAGATGAATTAACAGAACACAGAGCAGTTACTCAGAAAGCTTCTTTCCAGTTTTGAACGGAAGATATTTCCTTTTTCACCATAGCCCTCTATGGGCTTCCAAATATCCCTTTGCCAATTCCACAAGAACAGCCTTAGCGAAAGGCTTCTTGAAGGGAAAGATGTAACTCTGTGAGATGAATTCAGAGAACACAGAGCAGTTACTCAGAAAGCTTCTTTCCAGTTTTGAACGGAAGATATTTTTTCACCATAGCCCTCTATGGGCTTCCAAATATCCTTTGCCAATTCCACAAGAACAGCCTTAGCGAAAGGCTTCTTGAAGGGAAAGATGTAACTCTGTGAGATGAATTAACAGAACACAGAGCAGTTTCTCAGAAAGCTTCTTTCCAGTTTTGAACGGAAGATATTTCCTTTTTCACCATAGCCCTCTATGGGCTTCCAAATATCCCTTTGCCAATTCCACAAGAACAGCCTTAGCGAAAGGCTTCTTGAAGGGAAAGATGTAACTCTGTGAGATGAATTCAGAGAACACAGAGCAGTTTCTCAGAAAGGTTCTTTCCAGTTTTGAACGGAAGATATTTCCTTTTTCACCATAGCCCTCTATGGGCTTCCAAATATCCCTTTGCCAATTCCACAAGAACAGCCTTAGCGAAAGGCTTTGAAGGAAAGATGTAACTCTGTGAGATGAATTAATAGAACACAGAGCAGTTTCTCAGAAAGCTTCTTTCCAGTTTTGAACGGAAGATATTTCCTTTTTCACCATAGCCCTCTATGGGCTTCCAAATATCCCTTTGTCAATTCCACAAGAACAGCCTTAGCGAAAGGCTTCTTGAAGTGAAAGATGTAACTCTGTGAGATGAATTCAGAGAACACAGAGCAGTTTCTCAGAAAGCTTCTTTCCAGTTTTGAACGGAAGATATTTCCTTTTTCACCATAGCCCTCTATGGGCTTCCAAATATCCCTTTGCCAATTCCACAAGAACAGCCTTAGCGAAAGGCTTCTTGAAGGGAAAGATGTAACTCTGTGAGATGAATTCAGAGAACACAGAGCAGTTTCTCAGAAAGCTTCTTTCCAGTTTTGAACGGAAGATATTTCCTTTTTCACCATAGCCCTCTATGGGCTTCCAAATATCCCTTTGCCAATTCCACAAGAACAGCCTTAGCGAAAGGCTTGAAGGAAAGATGTAACTCTGTGAGATGAATTAACAGAACACAGAGCAGTTTCTCAGAAAGCTTCTTTCCAGTTTTGAACGGAAGATATTTCCTTTCTCACCATAGCCCTCTATGGGCTTCCAAATATCCCTTTGCCAATTCCACAAGAACAGCCTTAGCGAAAGGCTTCTTGAAGGAAAGATGTAACTCTGTGAGATGAATTAACAGAACACAGAGCAGTTTCTCAGAAAGCTTCTTTCCAGTTTTGAACGGAAGATATTTCCGTTTTCACCATAGCCCTCTATGGGCTTCCAAATATGACTTTGCCAATTCCACAAGAACAGCCTTAGCGAAAGGCTTCTTGAAGGGAAAGATGTAACCTGTGAGATGAATTAAGAGAACACAGAGCAGTTTCTCAGAAAGCTTCTTTCCAGTTTTAAACGGAAGATATTTCCTTCTTCACCATAGCCCTCTATGGGCTTCCAAATATCACTTTGCCAATTCCACAAGAACAGCCTTAGCGAAAGGCTTGAAGGGAAAGATGTAACTCTGTGAGATGAATTAACAGAACACAGAGCAGTTTCTCTGAAAGCTTCTTTCCAGTTTTGAACGGAAGATATTTCCTTTTTCACCATAGCCCTCTACGGGCTTCCAAATGTCACTTTGCCAATTCCACAAGAACAGCCTTAGCGAAAGGCTCCTTGAAGGGTAAGATGTAACTCTGTGAGATGAATTAACAGAACACAGAGCAGTTTCTCAGAAAGCTTCTTTCCAATTTTGAACGGAAGATATTTCCTTTTTAACCATAGCCCTCTATGGGCTTCCAAATATCCCTTTGCCAATTCCACAAGAACAGCCTTAGCGAAAGGCTTCTTGAAGGGAAATATGTAACTCTGTGAGATGAATTAACAGAACACAGAGCAGTTTCTCAGAAAGCTTCTTTCCATTTTTGAACGGAAGACATTGCCTTTTTCACCGTAGCCTTCTATGGGCTTCCAAATATCCCTGTGCCAATTCCACAAGAACAGCCTTAGCGAAAGGCTTCTTGAAGGGAAAGATGTCACTCTGTGAGATGAATTAACAGAACACACAGCAGTTTTTCAGACAGCTTCTTTCCAGTTTTGAACGGAAGATATTTCCTTTTTCACCATAGCCCTCTATGGGCTTCCAAATATCCCTGTGCCAGTTCCACAAGAACAGCCTTAGCGAAAGGCTTCTTGAAGGGAAATATGTAACTCTGTGAGATGAATTAACAGGACACACAGCAGTTTCTCAGAAAGCTTCTTTCCAGTTTTGAACGGAAGATATTTCCTTTTTCACCATAGCCCTCTATGGGCTTCCAAATATCCCTTTGCCAATTCCACAAGAACAGCCTTAGCGAAAGGCTTCTTGAAGGGAAATATGTAACTCTGTGAGATGAATTCAGAGAACACAGAGCAGTTTCTCAGAAAGCTTCTTTCCAGTTTTGAACGGAAGATATTTCCTTTTTCACCATAGCCCTCTATGGGCTTCCAAATATCCCTTTGCCAATTCCACAAGAACAACCTTAGCGAAAGGCTTCTTGAAGGGAAAGATGTAACTCTGTGAGATGAATTAACAGAACACAGAGCAGTTTCTCAGAAAGCTTCTTTCCAGTTTTGAACGGAAGATATTTCCGTTTTCACCATAGCCTTCTATGGGCTTCCAAATATGACTTTGCCAATTCCACAAGAACAGCCTTAGCGAAAGGCTTCTTGGAGGGAAAGATGTAACTCTGTGAGATGAATTAAGAGAACACAGAGCAGTTTCTCAGAAAGCTTCTTTCCAGTTTTAAACGGAAGATATTTCCTTCTTCACCATAGCCCTCTATGGGCTTCCAAATATCACTTTGCCAATTCCACAAGAACAGTCTTAGCGAAAGGCTTCTTGAAGGGAAAGATGTAACTCTGTGAGATGAATTAACAGAACACACAGCAGTTTCTCAGAAAGCTTCTTTCCAGTTTTGAACGGAAGATATTTCCTTTTTCACCATAGCCCTCTATGGGCTTCCAAATATCCCTTGCCAATTCCACAAGAACAGCCTTAGCGAAGGCTTCTTGAAGGAAAGATGTAACACTGTGAGTTGAATTAACAGAAAACACAGCAGTCTCTCAGAAAGCTTCTTTCCAGTTTTGAACGGAAGATATTTCCTTTTTCACCATAGCCCTCTATGGGCTTCCAAATATCCCTTTGCCAATTCCACAAGAACAGCCTTAGCGAAAGGCTTGAAGGAAATATGTAACTCTGTGAGATGAATTAACAGAACACAGAGCAGTTTCTCAGAAAGCTTCTTTCCAATTTTGAACGGAAGATATTTCCTTTTTCACCATAGCCCTATGGGCTTCCAAATATCACTTTGCCAATTCCACAAGAACAGCCTTAGCGAAAGGCTTTGAAGGAAAGATGTAACTCTGTGAGATGAATTAACAGAACACAGAGCAGTTTCTCAGAAAGCTTCTTTCCAGTTTTGAACGGAAGATATTTCCTTTTTCACCATAGCCCTCTATGGGCTTCCAAATATCACTTTGCTAATTCCACAAGAACAGCCTTAGCGAAAGGCTTTTAAGGGAAAGATGTAACTCTGTGAGATGAATTAACAGAACACAGAGCAGTTTCTCAGAAAGCTTTTTCCAGTTTTGAACGGAAGATATTTCCTTTTCACCATAGCCCTCACGGGCTTCCAAATATCCCTTTGCCAATTCCACAAACACAGCCTTAGCGAAAGGCTTCTTGAAGGGAAAGATGTAACCCTGTGAGATGAATTAACAGAACACAGAGCAGTTTCTCAGAAAGCTTCTTTCCAGTTTTGAACGGAAGATATTTCCTTTTTCACCATAGCCCTCTATGGGCTTCCAAATATCACTTTGCCAATTCCACAAGAACAGCCTTAGCGAAAGGGTTCTTGAAGGGAAAGATGTAACTCTGTGAGATGAATTAACAGAACACAGAGCAGTTTCTCTGAAAGCTTCTTTCCAGTTTTGAACGGAAGATATTTCCTTTTTCACCGCAGCCCTCTATGGGCTTCCAAATATCACTTTGCCAATTCCACAAGAACAGCCTTAGCGAAAGGCTCCTTGAAGGGTAAGATGTAACTCTGTGAGATGAATTAACAGAACACAGAGCGGTTTCTCAGAAAGCTTCTTTCCAGTTTTGAACGGTAGATATTTCCTTTTTCACCATAGCCCTATATGGGCTTTCAAATATCCCTTTGCCAATTCCACAAGAACAGCCTTAGCGAAAGGCTTCTTGAAGGGAAAGATGTAACTCTGTGAGATGAATTAACAGAACACAGAGCAGTTTCTCAGAAAGCTTCTTTCCAGTTTTGAACGGAAGATATTTCCTTTTTCACCATAGCCCTCTACGGGCTTCCAAATGTCACTTTGCCAATTCCACAAGAACAGCCTTAGCGAAAGGCTTCTTGAAGGGAAAGATGTAACTCTGTGAGATGAATTAACAGAACACAGAGCAGTTTCTCAGAAAGCTTCTTTCCAATTTTGAACGGAAGATATTTCCTTTTTAACCATAGCCCTCTATGGGCTTCCAAATATCCCTTTGCCAATTCCACAAGAACAGCCTTAGCGAAAGGCTTCTTGAAGGGAAATATGTAACTCTGTGAGATGAATTAACAGAACACAGAGCAGTTTCTCAGAAAGCTTCTTTCCATTTTTGAACGGAAGACATTGCCTTTATCACCGTAGCCTTCTATGGGCTTCCAAATATCCCTGTGCCAATTCCACAAGAACAGCCTTAGCGAAAGGCTTCTTGAAGGGAAAGATGTCACTCTGTGAGATGAATTAACAGAACACACAGCAGTTTTTCAGACAGCTTCTTTCCAATTTTGAACGGAAGATATTTCCTTTTTCACCATAGCCCTCTATGGGCTTCCAAATATCCCTGTGCCAGTTCCACAAGAACAGCCTTAGCGAAAGGCTTCTTGAAGGGAAAGATGTAACACTGTGAGATGAATTAACAGAACACACAGCAGTTTCTCAGAAAGCTTCTTTCCAGTTTTGAACGGAAGATATTTCCTTTTTCACCATAGCCCTCTATGGGCTTCCAAATATCCCTTTGCCAATTCCACAAGAACAGCCTTAGCGAAAGGCTTCTTGAAGGGAAAGATGTAACTCTGTGAGATGAATTAACAGAACACAGAGCAGTTTCTCAGAAAGCTTCTTTCCAGTTTTGAACGGAAGATATTTCCTTTTTCACCATAGCCCTCTATGGGCTTCCAAATATCCCTTTGCCAATTCCACAAGAACAACCTTAGCGAAAGGCTTTTGAAGGAAAGATGTAACTCTGTGAGATGAATTAACAGAACACAGAGCAGTTTCTCAGAAAGCTTCTTTCCAGTTTTGAACGGAAGATATTTCCTTTTTCACCATAGCCCTCTATGGGCTTCCAAATATGACTTTGCCAATTCCACAAGAACAGCCTTAGCGAAAGGCTTCTTGGAGGGAAAGATGTAACTCTGTGAGATGAATTAAGAGAACACAGAGCAGTTTCTCAGAAAGCTTCTTTCCAGTTTTAAACGGAAGATATTTCCTTCTTCACCATAGCCCTCTATGGGCTTCCAAATATCACTTTGCCAATTCCACAAGAACAGTCTTAGCGAAAGGCTTCTTGAAGGGAAAGATGTAACTCTGTGAGATGAATTAACAGAACACACAGCAGTTTCTCAGAAAGCTTCTTTCCAGTTTTGAACGGAAGATATTTCCTTTTTCACCATAGCCCTCTATGGGCTTCCAAATATCCCTTGCCAATTCCACAAGAACAGCCTTAGCGAAAGGCTTCTTGAAGGGAAAGAGGTAACACTGTGAGTTGAATTAACAGAAAACACAGCAGTCTCTCAGAAAGCTTCTTTCCAGTTTTGAACGGAAGATATTTCCTTTTTCACCATAGCCCTCTATGGGCTTCCAAATATCCCTTTGCCAATTCCACAAGAACAGCCTTAGCGAAAGGCTTCTTGAAGGGAAAGATGTAACACTGTGAGATGAATTAACAGAACACAGAGCAGTTTCTCAGAAAGCTTCTTTCCAATTTTGAACGGAAGATATTTCCTTTTTCACCATAGCCCTCTATGGGCTTCCAAATATCACTTTGCCAATTCCACAAGAACAGCCTTAGCGAAAGGCTTCTTGAAGGGAAAGATGTAACTCTGTGAGATGAATTAACAGAACACAGAGCAGTTTCCCAGAAAGCTTCTTTCCAGTTTTGAACGGAAGATATTTCCTTTTTCACCATAGCCCTCTATGGGCTTCCAAATGTCACTTTGCCAATTCCACAAGAACAGCCTTAGCGAAAGGCTTCTTTAAGGGAAAGATGTAACTCTGTGAGATGAATTAACAGAACGCAGAGCAGTTTCTCAGAAAGCTTCTTTCCAGTTTTGAACGGAAGATATTTCCTTTTTCACCATAGCCCTCTACGGGCTTCCAAATATCCCTTTGCCAATTCCACAAACACAGCCTTAGCGAAAGGCTTCTTGAAGGGAAAGATGTAACTCTGTGAGATGAATTAACAGAACACAGAGCAGTTTCTCAGAAAGCTTCTTTCCAGTTTTGAACGGAAGATATTTCCTTTTTCACCATAGCCCTCTATGGGCTTCCAAATATGACTTTGCCAATTCCACAAGAACAGCCTTAGCGAAAGGGTTCTTGAAGGGAAAGATGTAACTCTGTGAGATGAATTAACAGAACACAGAGCAGTTTCTCTGAAAGCTTCTTACCAGTTTTGAACGGAAGATATTTCCTTTTTCACCGCAGCCCTCTATGGGCTTCCAAATATCACTTCGCCAATTCCACAAGAACAGCCCTAGCGAAAGGCTCCTTGAAGGGTAAGATGTAACTCTGTGAGATGAATTAACAGAACACAGAGCGGTTTCTCAGAAAGCTTCTTTCCATTTTTGAACGGTAGATATTTCCTTTTTCACCATAGCCCTATATGGGCTTTCAAATATCCCATTGCCAATTCCACTAGAACAGCCTTAGCGAAAGGCTTCTTGAAGGGAAAGATGTAACTCTGTGAGATGAATTAACAGAACACAGAGCAGTTTCTCAGAAAGCTTCTTTCCAGTTTTCAACGGAAGATATTTCCTTTTTCACCATAGCCCTCTACGGGCTTCCAAATGTCACTTTGCCAATTCCACAAGAACAGCCTTAGAGAAAGGCTTCTTGAAGGGAAAGATGTAACTCTGTGAGATGAATTAACAGAACACCGAGCAGTTTCTCAGAAAGCTTCTTTCCAATTTTGAACGGAAGATATTTCCTTTTTCACCATAGCCCTCTATGGGCTTCCAAATATCACTTTGCCAATTCCACAAGAACAGCCTTAGCGAAAGGCTTCTTGAAGGGAAATATGTAACTCTGTGAGATGAATTAACAGAACACAGAGCAGTTTCTCAGAAAGCTTCTTTCCATTTTTGAACGGAAGACATTTCCTTTTTCACCATAGCCTTCTATGGGCTTCCAAATATCCCTGTGCCAATTCTACAAGAATAGCCTTAGCGAAAGGCTTCTTGAAGGGAAAGATGTAACACTGTGAGATGAATTAACAGAACACACAGCAGTTTCTCAGAAAGCTTCTTTCCAGTTTTGAACGGAAGATATTTCCTTTTTCACCATAGCCCTCTAAGGGCTTCCAAATATCCCTTTGCCAATTACAAAAGAACAGTCTTAGCGAAAGGCATCTTGGAGGGAAAGATGTAACTCTGTGAGATGAATTAACAGAACACAGAGCAGTTTCTCAGAAAGCTTCTTTCCAGTTTAGAACGGATGTTATTTCCTTTTTCACCATAGCCCTCTATGGGCTTCCAAATATCGCTTTGCCAATTCCACAAGAACAGTTTAGCGAAGGCTTCTTGAAGGAAAGATGTAACGCTGTGAGATGAATTAACAGAACACAGAGCAGTTTCTGAGAAATATTCTTCCAGTTTTGAACGGAAGATATTTCCTTTTCACCATAGCCCTCTATGGGCTTCCAAATATCCTTTGCCAATTCTACAAGAACAGCCTTAGCGAAGGCTTCTTGAAGGAAAGATGTAACTCTGTGAGATGAATTAACAGAACACAGAGCAGTTTCTCAGAAAGCTTCTTTCTAGTTTTGAACGGAAGATATTACCTTTTTCTCCATAACCCTCTAGGGCTTCGAGATATCACTTTGCTAATTCCACAAGAACAGCCTTAGCGAAAGGCTTCTTGAAGGAAAGATGTAACTCTGTGAGATGAATTAACAGAACACAGAGCAGTTGCTCAGAAAGCTTCTTTCCAATTTTGAACGGAAGATATTTCCTTTTCACCATAGCCTCTATGGGCTTCCAAATATCACTTTGCCAATTCCACAAGAACAGCCTTAGCGAAAGGTTTCTTGAAGGAAAGATGTATCCTGTGAGATGAATTAACAGAACGCAGAGCAGTTTCTCAGAAAGCTTCTTTCCAGTTTTGAACGGAAGATATTTCCTTTTCAACATAGCCCTCTACGGGCTTCCAAATATCCTTTGCCAATTCCACAAACACAGCCTTAGCGAAAGGCTTCTTGAAGGAAAGATGTAACTCTGTGAGATGAATTCAGAGAACACAGAGCAGTTTCTCAGAAAGCTTCTTTCCAGTTTTGAACGGAAGATATTTTTTTCACCATAGCCCTCCTGGGCTTCCAAATATCCTTTGCCAATTCCACAATAACAGCCTTAGCAAAGGCTTTTTAAGAGAGAGATGTAACTCTGTGAGATGAATTCAGAGAACACAGAGCAGTTTCTCAGAAAGCTTCTTTCCAATTTTGAACGGAAGATATTTCCTTTTTCACCATAGCCTCTATGGGCTTCCAAATATCCTTTGCCAATTCCACAAGAACAGCCTTAGCGAAAGGCTTCTTGAAGGAAAGATGTAACTCTGTGAGATGAATTCAGAGAACACAGAGCAGTTTCTCAGAAAGCTTCTTCCAGTTTTGAACGGAAGATATTTCCTTTTTCACCATAGCTCTATGGGCTTCCAAATATCCTTTGCCAATTCCACAAGAACAGCCTTAGCGAAAGGCTTCTTGAAGGAAAGATGTAACTCTGTGAGATGAACTAACAGAGCAGAGCAGTTTTCAGAAAGCTTCTTTCCAGTTTTGAACGGAAGATATTTCCTTTTTCTCCATAACCCTCTAGGGCTTCCAGATATCACTTTGCCAATTCCACAAGAACAGCCTTAGCTAAAGGCTTTTGAAGGAAAGATGTAACCTGTGAGATGAATTCAGAGAACACAGAGCAGTTTCTCAGAAAGCTTCTTTCCAGTTTTGAACGGAAGATATTTCCTTTTTCACCATAGCCCTCTATGGGCTTCCAAATATCCTTTGCTAATTCCACAAGAACAGCCTTAGCGAAAGGCTTCTTGAAGGGAAAGATGTAACTCTGTGAGATGAATTCAGAGAACACAGAGCAGTTTCTCAGAAAGCTTCTTTCCAGTTTTGAACGGAAGATATTTCCTTTTTCACCATAGCCCTCTATGGGCTTCCAAATATCCTTTGCCAATTCCACAAGAACAACCTTAGCGAAAGGCTTTTGAAGGAAAGATGTAACTCTGTGAGATGAATTAACAGAACACAGAGCAGTTTCTCAGAAAGCTTCTTTCCAGTTTTGAACGGAAGATATTTCCTTTTTCACCATAGCCCTCTATGGGCTTCCAAATATGACTTGCCAATTCCACAAGAACAGCCTTAGCGAAAGGCTTCTTGAAGGAAAGATGTAACTCTGTGAGATGAATTAACAGAACACAGAGCAGTTTCTCAGAAAGCTTCTTTCCAGTTTTGAACGGAAGATATTTCTTCACCATAGCCCTCTATGGGCTTCCAAATATCCCTTTGCCAATTCCACAAGAACAGCCTTAGCGAAAGGCTTTTGAAGGGAAAGATGTAACTCTGTGAGATGAATTAACAGAACACAGAGCAGTTTCTCAGAAAGCTTCTTTCCAGTTTTGAACGGAAGATATTTTTTCACCATAGCCCTCTATGGGCTTCCAAATATCCTTGCCAATTCCACAAGAACAGCCTTAGCGAAAGGCTCTTGAAGGAAAGATGTAACACTGTGAGATGAATTAACAGAAAACACAGCAGTTTCTCAGAAAGCTTCTTTCCAGTTTTGAACGGAAGATATTTCCTTTTCACCATAGCCCTCTATGGGCTTCCAAATATCCTTTGCCAATTCCACAAGAACAGCCTTAGCGAAGGCTTCTTGAAGGGAAAGATGTAACTCTGTGAGATGAATTAACAGAACACAGAGCAGTTTCTCAGAAAGCTTCTTTCCAGTTTTGAACGGAAGATATTTCCTTTTCACCATAGCCTCTATGGGCTTCCAAATATCACTTTGCCAATTCCACAAGAACAGCCTTAGCGAAAGGCTTCTTGAAGGAAAGATGTAACTCTGTGAGATGAATTAACAGAACACAGAGCAGTTTCAGAAAGCTTTTTCCAGTTTTGAACGGAAGATATTTCCTTTTCACCATAGCCCTCTATGGGCTTCCAAATATCACTTTGCCAATTCCACAAGAACAGCCTTAGCGAAAGGCTTCTTGAAGGAAAGATGTAACTCTGTGAGATGAATTAACAGAACACAGAGCAGTTTCTCAGAAAGCTTCTTTCCAGTTTTGAACGGAAGATATTTCCTTTTCACCATAGCCCTCTCTATGGGCTTCCAAATATCCCTTTGCCAATTCCACAAGAACAGCCTTAGCGAAAGGCTTCTTGAAGGGAAAGATGTAACTCTGTGAGATGAATTAACAGAACACAGAGCAGTTTCTCAGAAAGCTTCTTTCCAGTTTTGAACGGAAGATATTTCCTTTTCACCATAGCCCTCTATGGGCTTCCAAATATCACTTTGCCAATTCCACAAGAACAGCCTTAGCGAAGGCTTCTTGAAGGAAAGATGTAACTCTGTGAGATGAATTAACAGAACACAGAGCAGTTTCTCAGAAAGCTTCTTTCCAGTTTTGAACGGAAGATATTTCCTTTTCACCATAGCCCTCTATGGGCTTCCAAATATCCCTTTGCCAATTCCACAAGAACAGCCTTAGCGAAAGGCTTCTTGAAGGGAAAGATGTAACTCTGTGAGATGAATTAACAGAACACAGAGCAGTTTCTCAGAAAGCTTCTTTCCAGTTTTGAACGGAAGATATTGCCTTTTTCACCATAGCCTCTATGGGCTTCCAAATATCCCTTTGCCAATTCCACAAGAACAGCCTTAGCGAAAGGCTTCTTGAAGGAAAGATGTAACTCTGTGAGATGAATTAACAGAACACACAGCAGTTTCTCACAAAGCTTCTTTCCAGTTTTGAACGGAAGATATTTTTTCACCATAGCCCTCTATGGGCTTCCAAATATCCTTTGCCAATTCCACAAGAACAGCCTTAGCGAAAGGCTTCTTGAAGGGAAAGATGTAACACTGTGAGATGAATTAACAGAACACAGAGCAGTTTCTCAGAAAGCTTCTTTCCAGTTTTGAACGGAAGATATTTCCTTTTTCACCATAGCCCTATGGGCTTCCAAATATCCTTTGCCAATTCCACAAGAACAGCCTTAGCGAAAGGCTTCTTGAAGGGAAAGATGTAACTCTGTGAGATGAATTAACAGAACACAGAGCAGTTTCTCAGAAAGCTTCTTTCCAGTTTTGAACGGAAGATATTTCCTTTTCACCATAGCCCTATGGGCTTCCAAATATCACTTGCCAATTCCACAAGAACAGCCTTAGGAAAGGCTTCTTGAAGGGAAAGATGTAACTCTGTGAGATGAATTAACAGAACACACAGCAGTTTCTCAGAAAGCTTCTTTCCAGTTTTGAACGGAAGATATTTCCTTTTCACCATAGCCCTCTATGGGCTTCCAAATATCACTTTGCCAATTCCACAAGAACAGCCTTAGCGAAAGGCTTCTTGAAGGAAAGATGTAACTCTGTGAGATGAATTAACAGAAACACAGAGCAGTTTCTCAGAAAGCTTCTTTCCAGTTTTGAACGGAAGATATTTCCTTTTTCACCATAGCCCTCTATGGGCTTCCAAATATCCTTGCTAATTCCACAAGAACAGCCTTAGCGAAAGGCTTCTTGAAGGGAAAGATGTAACTCTGTGAGATGAATTAACAGAACACAGAGCAGTTTCTCAGAAAGCTTCTTTCCAGTTTTGAACGGAAGATATTTCCTTTTCACCATAGCCCTCTATGGGCTTCCAAATATCACTTTGCCAATTCCACAAGAACAGCCTTAGCGAAAGGCTTCTTGAAGGGAAAGATGTAACTCTGTGAGATGAATTAACAGAACACAGAGCACTTTCCCAGAAAGCTTCTTTCCAGTTTTGAACGGAAGATATTTCCTTTTTCACCATAGCCCTCTATGGGCTTCCAAATATCACTTTGCCAATTCCACAAGAACAGCCTTAGCGAAAGGCTTCTTGAAGGGAAAGATGTAACTCTGTGAGATGAATTAACAGAACGCAGAGCAGTTTCTCAGAAAGCTTCTTTCCAGTTTTGAACGGAAGATATTTTTTTCACCATAGCCCTCACGGGCTTCCAAATATCCCTTGCCAATTCCACAAACACAGCCTTAGCGAAAGGCTTCTTGAAGGAAAGATGTAACTCTGTGAGATGAATTAACAGAACACAGAGCAGTTTCTCAGAAAGCTTCTTTCCAGTTTTGAACGGAAGATATTTTTTTTCACCATAGCCCTCCATGGGCTTCCAAATATCACTTTGCCAATTCCACAAGAACAGCCTTAGCGAAAGGGTTTTGAAGGAAAGATGTAACTCTGTGAGATGAATTAACAGAACACAGAGCAGTTTCTCTGAAAGCTTCTTTCCAGTTTTGAACGGAAGATATTTCCTTTTTCACCATAGCCCTCTATGGGCTTCCAAATATCACTTTGCCAATTCCACAAGAACAGCCTTAGCGAAAGGCTCTTGAAGGAAAGATGTAACTCTGTGAGATGAATTAACAGAACACAGAGCGGTTTCTCAGAAAGCTTCTTTCCAGTTTTGAACGTAAGATATTTGCCTTTTCACCATAGCCCTATGGGCTTTCAAATATCCCTTTGCCAATTCCACTAGAACAGCCTTAGCGAAAGGCTTCTTGAAGGGAAAGATGTAACTCTGTGAGATGAATTAACAGAACACAGAGCAGTTTCTCAGAAAGCTTCTTTCCAGTTTTGAACGGAAGATATTTCCTTTTCACCATAGCCCTCTATGGGCTTCCAAATGTCACTTTGCTAATTCCACAAGAACAGCCTTAGCGAAAGGCTTCTTGAAGGGAAAGATGTAACCTGTGAGATGAATTAACAGAACACAGAGCAGTTTCTCAGAAAGCTTCTTCCAATTTTGAACGGAAGATATTTCCTTTTTCACCATAGCCCTCTAAGGGCTTCCAAATATCCCTTTGCCAATTCCACAAGAACAGCCTTAGCGAAAGGCTTCTTGAAGGGAAAGATGTAACTCTGTGAGATGAATTAACAGAACACAGAGCAGTTTCTCAGAAAGCTTCTTTCCATTTTTGAACGGAAGATATTTCCTTTATCACCATAGCCTCTATGGGCTTCCAAATATCCCTTGTGCCAATTCCACAAGAACAGCCTTAGCGAAAGGCTTCTTGAAGGAAAGATGTAACTCTGTGAGATGAATTAATAGAACACAGAGCAGTTTTTCAGACAAGCTTCTTTCCAGTTTTGAACGGAAGATATTTCCTTTTCACCATAGCCCTCTATGGGCTTCCAAATATCCTTTGCCAGTTCCACAAGAACAGCCTTAGCGAAAGGCTTCTTGAAGGGAAAGATGTAACACTGTGAGATGAATTAACAGAACACAGCAGTTTCTCAGAAAGCTTCTTTCCAGTTTTGAACGGAAGATATTTCCTTTTCACCATAGCCCTCTATGGGCTTCCAAATATCCTTTGCCAATTCCACAAGAACAGCCTTAGCGAAAGGCTTCTTGAAGGAAATATGTAACTCTGTGAGATGAATTAAGAGAACACAGAGCAGTTTCTCAGAAAGTTTCTTTCCTGTTTTGAACGGAAGATATTTTTCACCATAGCCCTCTATGGGCTTCCAAATATCCTTTGCCAATTCCACAAGAACAGTCTTAGCGAAGGCTTCTTGAAGGGAAAGATGTAACTCTGTGAGATGAATTAACAGAACACACAGCAGTTTCTCAGAAAGCTTCTTTCCAGTTTTGAACGGAAGATATTTCCTTTTCACCATAGCCTCTATGGGCTTCCAAATATCCTTGCCAATTCCACAAGAACAGCCTTAGCGAAAGGCTTTTTGAAGGGAAAGATGTAACACTGTGAGATGAATTAACAGAACACAGCAGTTTCTCAGAAAGCTTCTTTCCAGTTTTGAACGGAAGATATTTTTTTCACCATAGCCCTCTATGGGCTTCCAAATATCCCTTTGCCAATTCCACAAGAACAGCCTTAGCGAAAGGCTTCTTGAAGGGAAAGATGTAACTCTGTGAGATGAATTAACAGAACACAGAGCAGTTTCTCAGAAAGCTTCTTTCCAGTTTTGAACGGAAGATATTTCCTTTTTCACCATAGCCCTCTATGGGCTTCCAAATATCCTTTGCTAATTCCACAAGAACAGCCTTAGCGAAGGCTTCTTGAAGGGAAAGATGTAACTCTGTGAGATGAATTAACAGAACACAGAGCAGTTTCTCAGAAAGCTTCTTTCCAGTTTTGAACGGAAGATATTTCCTTTTTCACCATAGCCCTTTATGGGCTTCCAAATATCCCTTTGCCAATTCCACAAGAACAGCCTTAGCGAAAGGCTTTTGAAGGGAAAGATGTAACTCTGTGAGATGAATTAACAGAACACAGAGCAGTTTCTCAGAAAGCTTCTTTCCAGTTTTGAACGGAAGATATTTCCTTTTTCACCATAGCCCTCTATGGGCTTCCAAATATCCCTTTGCTAATTCCCACAAGAACAGCCTTAGCGAAAGGCTTCTTGAAGGGAAAGATGTAACTCTGTGAGATGAATTAACAGAACACAGAGCAGTTTCTCAGAAAGCTTCTTTCCAGTTTTGAACGGAAGATATTTCCTTTTTCACCATAGCCCTCTATGGGCTTCCAAATATCCACAATTCCACAAGAACAGCCTTAGCAAAAGGTTCTTGAAGGAAAGATGTAACTCTGTGAGATGAATTAACAGAACACAGAGCAGTTTCAGAAAGCTTCTTTCCAGTTTTGAACGGAAGATATTTCCTTTTCACCATAGCCCTCTATGGGCTTCCAAATATCCTTTGCCAATTCCACAAGAACAGCCTTAGCGAAAGGCTTTGAAGGGAAAGATGTAACTCTGTGAGATGAATTAACAGAACACAGAGCAGTTTCTCAGAAAGCTTCTTTCCAGTTTTGAACGGAAGATATTTCCTTTTCACCATAGCCCTATATGGGCTTCAAATATCCTTTGCTAATTCCACAAGAACAGCCTTAGCGAAAGGCTTCTTGAAGGAAAGATGTAACTCTGTGAGATGAATTAACAGAACACAGAGCAGTTTCCCAGAAAGCTTCTTTCCAGTTTTGAACGGAAGATATTTCCTTTTCACCATAGCCTCTATGGGCTTCCAAATATCCCTTTGCTAATTCCACAAGAACAGCCTTAGCGAAAGGCTTGAAGGGAAAGATGTAACTCTGTGAGATGAATTAACAGAACACAGAGCAGTTTCTCAGAAAGCTTCTTTCCAGTTTTGAACGGAAGATATTTCCTTTTTCACCATAGCCCTCTGGGCTTCCAAATATCCCTTGCCAATTCCACAAGAACAGCCTTAGCGAAAGGCTTCTTGAAGGGAAAGATGTAACTCTGTGAGATGAATTAACAGAACACAGAGCAGTTTCTCAGAAATATTCTTTCCAGTTTTGAACGGAAGATATTTCCTTTTCACCATAGCCCTCTATGGGCTTCCAAATATCCTTTGCCAATTCCACAAGAACAGCCTTAGCGAAAGGGTTCTTGAAGGGAAAGATGTAACTCTGTGAGATGAATTAACAGAACACAGAGCAGTTTCTCAGAAAGCTTCTTTCCAGTTTTGAACGGAAGATATTTCCTTTTTCACCATAGCCCTCTATGGGCTTCCAAATATCACTTGCCAATTCCACAAGAACAGCCTTAGCGAAGGCTTCTTGAAGGAAAGATGTAACTCTGTGAGATGAATTAACAGAACACAGAGCAGTTTCTCAGAAAGCTTCTTTCCAGTTTTGAACGGAAGATATTTCCTTTTTCACCATAGCCCTCTATGGGCTTCCAAATATCACTTTGCCAATTCCACAAGAACAGCCTTAGCGAAAGGCTTCTTGAAGGAAAGATGTAACTCTGTGAGATGAATTAACAGAACACAGAGCAGTTTCTCAGAAAGCTTCTTTCCAGTTTTGAACGGAAGATATTTTTTCACCATAGCCTCTATGGGCTTCCAAATATCACTTGCCAATTCCACAAGAACAGCCTTAGCGAAAGGCTTCTTGAAGGAAAGATGTAACCTGTGAGATGAATTAACAGAACACAGAGCAGTTTCTCAGAAAGCTTCTTTCCATTTTGAACGGAAGATATTTCCTTTTTCACCATAGCTTCTATGGGCTTCCAAATATCACTTTGCCAATTCCACAAGAACAGCCTTAGCGAAAGGCTTCTTGAAGGAAATATGTAACTCTGTGAGATGAATTAACAGAACACAGAGCAGTTTCTCAGAAAGCTTCTTTCCAGTTTTGAACGGAAGATATTTCCTTTTTCACCATAGCTTCTATGGGCTTCCAAATATCCCTGTGCCAATTCCACAAGAACAGCTCTTAGCGAAAGGTTTTGAAGGAAAGATGTAACTCTGTGAGATGAATTAACAGAACACAGAGCAGTTTCTCAGAAAGCTTTTTTCCAGTTTTGAACGGAAGATATTTCCTTTTTCACCATAGCCCTATGGGCTTCCAAATATCCCTTTGCTAATTCCACAAGAACAGCCTTAGCGAAAGGCTTCTTGAAGGAAAGATGTAACTGTGAGATGAATTAACAGAACACAGAGCAGTTTCTCAGAAAGCTTCTTTCCAGTTTTGAACGGAAGATATTTTTTTCACCATAGCCCTCTATGGGCTTCCAAATATCCTGTGCCAATTCCACAAGAACAGCCTTAGCTAAAGGCTTCTTGAAGGGAAAGATGTAACTCTGTGAGATGAATTAACAGAACACAGAGCAGTTTCTCAGAAAGCTTCTTTCCAGTTTTGAACGGAAGATATTTTTTTCACCATAGCCTCTATGGGCTTCCAAATATCCTTTGCCAATTCCACAAGAACAGCCTTAGCGAAAGGCTTCTTGAAGGGAAAGATGTAACTCTGTGAGATGAATTAACAGAACACAGAGCAGTTTCTCAGAAAGCTTCTTTCCAGTTTTGAACGGAAGATATTTCCTTTTTCACCATAGCCCTCTATGGGCTTCCAAATATCCCTTGCAAATTCCACAAGAACAGCCTTAGCGAAAGGCTTCTTGAAGGGAAAGATGTAACTCTGTGAGTGAATTAACAGAACACAGAGCAGTTTCTCAGAAAGCTTCTTTCCAGTTTTGAACGGAAGATATTTCCTTTTTCACCATAGCCCTCTATGGGCTTCCAAATATCCCTTTGCCAATTCCACAAGAACAGCCTTAGCGAAAGGCTTCTTGAAGGGAAAGATGTAACTCTGTGAGATGAATTAACAGAACACAGAGCAGTTTCTCAGAAAGCTTCTTTCCAGTTTTGAACGGAAGATATTTTTTTCACCATAGCCCTCTATGGGCTTCCAAATATCACTTTGCCAATTCCACAAGAACAGCCTTAGCGAAAGGCTTGAAGGGAAAGATGTAACTCTGTGAGATGAATTAACAGAACACAGAGCAGTTTCTCAGAAAGCTTCTTTCCAGTTTTGAACGGAAGATATTTCCTTTTCACCATAGCCCTCTATGGGCTTCCAAATATCACTTTGCTAATTCCACAAGAACAGCCTTAGCGAAAGGCTTGAAGGAAAGATGTAACTCTGTGAGATGAATTAACAGAACACAGAGCAGTTTCTCAGAAAGCTTCTTTCCAGTTTTGAACGGAAGATATTTCCTTTTCACCATAGCCCTCTATGGGCTTCCAAATATCCTTTGCCAATTCCACAAGAACAGCCTTAGCGAAGGCTTCTTGAAGGAAAGATGTAACTCTGTGAGATGAATTAACAGAACACAGAGCAGTTTCTCAGAAAGCTTCTTTCCAGTTTTGAACGGAAGATATTTCCTTTTTCACCATAGCCCTCTATGGGCTTCCAAATATCACTTTGCCAATTCCACAAGAACAGCCTTAGCGAAAGGCACTTGAACGGAAAGATGTAACTCTGTGAGATGAATTAACAGAACACAGAGCAGTTTCTCAGAAATATTCTTTCCAGTTTTGAACGGAAGATATTTCCTTTTTCACCATAGCCCTCTATGGGCTTCCAAATATCACTTTGCCAATTCCACAAGAACAGCCTTAGCGAAAGGGTTCTTGAAGGGAAAGATGTAACTCTGTGAGATGAATTAACAGAACACAGAGCAGTTTCTCAGAAAGCTTCTTTCCAGTTTTGAACGGAAGATATTTCCTTTTTCACCATAGCCCTCTATGGGCTTCCAAATATCACTTTGCCAATTCCACAAGAACAACCTTAGCGAAAGGCTCCTTGAAGGGTAAGATGTAACTCTGTGAGATGAATTAACAGAACACAGAGCGGTTTCTCAGAAAGCTTCTTTCCAGTTTTGAACGGTAGATATTTCCTTTTCACCATAGCCCTATGGGCTTCCAAATATCCTTTGCCAATTCCACAAGAACAGCCTTAGCGAAAGGCTTCTTGAAGGAAAGATGTAACTCTGTGAGATGAATTAACAGAACACAGAGCAGTTTCTCAGAAAGCTTCTTTCCAGTTTTGAACGGAAGATATTTTTTCACCATAGCCCTCACGGGCTTCCAAATGTCACTTTGCCAATTCCACAAGAACAGCCTTAGCGAAAGGCTTCTTGAAGGGAAAGATGTAACTCTGTGAGATGAATTAACAGAACACAGAGCAGTTTCTCAGAAAGCTTCTTTCCAATTTTGAACGGAAGATATTTCCTTTTTCACCATAGCCCTCTATGGGCTTCCAAATATCACTTTGCCAATTCCACAAGAACAGCCTTAGCGAAAGGCTTCTTGAAGGGAAATATGTAACTCTGTGAGATGAATTAACAGAACACAGAGCAGTTTCTCAGAAAGCTTCTTTCCATTTTTGAACGGAAGACATTTCCTTTTTCACCATAGACTTCTACGGGCTTCCAAATATCCCTGTGCCAATTCCACAAGAACAGCCTTAGCGAAAGGCTTCTTGAAGGGAAAGATGTCACTCTGTGAGATGAATTAACAGAACACAGAGCAGTTTTTCAGAAAGCTTCTTTCCAGTTTTGAACGGAAGATATTTCCTTTTTCACCATAGCCCTCTATGGGCTTCCAAATATCCCTGTGCCAGTTCCACAAGAACAGCCTTAGCGAAAGGCTTCTTGAAGGGAAAGATGTAACACTGTGAGATGAATTAACAGAACACACAGCAGTTTCTCAGAAAGCTTCTTTCCAGTTTTGAACGGAAGATATTTCCTTTTTCACCATAGCCCTCTATGGGCTTCCAAATATCCCTTTGCCAATTCCACAAGAACAGCCTTAGCGAAAGGCTTCTTGAAGGAAAGATGTAACTCTGTGAGATGAATTAACAGAACACAGAGCAGTTTCTCAGAAAGCTTCTTCCAGTTTTGAACGGAAGATATTTCCTTTTTCACCATAGCCCTCTATGGGCTTCCAAATATCTCTTTGCAATTCCACAAGAACAGCCTTAGCGAAAGGCTTTTGAAGGAAAGATGTAACTCTGTGAGATGAATTAACAGAACACAGAGCAGTTTCTCAGAAAGCTTCTTTCCAGTTTTGAACGGAAGATATTTCCTTTTTCACCATAGCCCTCTATGGGCTTCCAAATATCACTTTGCCAATTCCACAAGAACAGCCTTAGCGAAAGGCTTCATGAAGGAAAGATGTAACTCTGTGAGATGAATTAACAGAACACAGAGCAGTTTCTCAGAAAGCTTCTTTCCAGTTTTGAACGGAAGATATTTCCTTTTTCACCATAGCCCTCTATGGGCTTCCAAATATCACTTTGCCAATTACAAAAGAACAGTCTTAGCGAAAGGCTTCTTGAAGGGAAAGATGTAACTCTGTGAGATGAATTAACAGAACACAGAGCAGTTTCTGAGAAATATTCTTTCCAGTTTTGAACGGAAGATATTTCCTTTTTCACCATAGCCCTCTATGGGCTTCCAAATATCCCTTTGCCAATTCCACAAGAACAGCCTTAGCGAAAGGCTTCTTGAAGGGAAAGATGTAACTCTGTGAGATGAATTAACAGAACACAGAGCAGTTTCTCAGAAAGCTTCTTTCTAGTTTTGAACGGAAGATATTACCTTTTTCTCCATAACCCTCTAGGGCTTCGAGATATCACTTTGCCAATTCCACAAGAACAGCCTTAGCGAAAGGCTTCTTGAAGGGAAAGATGTAACTCTGTGAGATGAATTAACAGAACACAGAGCAGTTGCTCAGAAAGCTTCTTTCCAATTTTGAACGGAAGATATTTCCTTTTTCACCATAGCCCTCTATGGGCTTCCAAAGGTCACTTTGCCAATTCCACAAGAACAGCCTTAGCGAAAGGCTTCTTGAAGGAAAGATGTAACTCTGTGAGATGAATTCAGAGAACACAGAGCAGTTTCTCAGAAAGCTTCTTTCCAGCTTTGAACGGAAGATATTTCCTTTTTCACCATAGCCCTCTATGGGCTTCCAAATATCCCTTTGCCAATTCCACAAGAACAGCCTTAGCGAAAGGCTTCTTGAAAGGAAAGATGTAACTCTGTGAGATGTATTCAGAGAACACAGAGCAGTTTCTCAGAAAGCTTCTTTCCAGTTTTGAACGGAAGATATTTCCTTTTTCACCATAGCCCTCTATGGGCTTCGAAATATCCGTTTGCCAATTCCACAAGAACAGCCTTAGCGAAAGGCTTCTTGAAGGGAAAGATGTAACTCTGTGAGATGAATTCAGAGAACACAGAGCAGTTACTCAGAAAGCTTTTTCCAGTTTTGAACGGAAGATATTTCCTTTTTCACCATAGCCCTCTATTAGCTTCCAGATATCCGTTTGCCAATTCCACAAGAACAGCCTTAGCGAAAGGCTTCTTGAAGAGAAAGATGTAACTCTGTGAGATGAATTCAGAGAACACAGAGCAGTTACTCAGAATGCTTCTTTCCAGTTTTGAACAGAAGATATTTCCTTTTTCACCATAGCCCTCTATGGGCTTCCAAATATCCCTTTGCCAATTCCACAAGAACAGCCTGAGCGAAAGGCTTCTTGAAGGGAAAGATGTAACTCTGTGAGATGAATTAACAGAACACAGAGCAGTTTCTCAGAAAGCTTCTTTCCAGTTTTGAACGGAAGATATTTCCTTTTTCACCATAGCCCTCTATGGGCTTCCAAATATCCCTTTGCCAATTCCACAAGAACAGCCTTAGCGAAATGCTTCTTGAAGGGAAAGATGTAACTCTGTGAGATGAATTCAGAGAACACAGAGCAGTTTCTCGGAAAGCTTCTTTCCAGTTTTGAACGGAAGATATTTCCTTTTTCACCATAGCCCTCTATGGGCTTCCAAATATCCCTTTGCCAATTCGACAAGAACAGCCTTACCGAAAGGCTTCTTGAAGGGAAAGATGTAACTCTGTGAGATGAATTAACAGAACACAGAGCAGTTTCTCAGAAAGCTTCTTTCCAGTTTTGAACGGAAGATATTCCCTTTTTCACCATAGCCCTCTATGGGCTTCCAAATATCCCTTTGCCAATTCCACAAGAACAGCCTTAGCGAAGGCTTCTTGAAGGAAAGATGTAACTCTGTGAGATGAATTAACAGAACACAGAGCAGTTTCTCAGAAAGCTTCTTTCCAGTTTTGAACGGAAGATATTTCCTTTTTCACCATAGCCCTCTATGGGCTTCCAAATATCCCTTTGCCAATTCCACAAGAACAGCCTTAGCGAAGGGCTTCTTGAAGGGAAAGATGTAACTCTGTGAGATGAATTCACAGACCACAGAGCAGTTTATCAGAAAGCTTCTTTCCAGTTTTCAACGGAAGATATTTTTCACCAAAGCCCTCTATGGGCTTCCAAATATCCCTTTGCCAATTCCACAAGTACAGCCTTAGCTAAAGTCTTCTTGAAGGGAAAGATGTATCCCTGTGAGATGAATTCAGAGAACACAGAGCAGTTTCTCAGAAAGCTTCTTTCCAGTTTTGAACGGAAGGTATTTCCTTTTTCAACATAGCCCTCTATGGGCTTCCAAGTATCCCTTGCTAATTCCACAAGAACAGCCTTAGCGAAAGGCTTTTGAAGGAAAGATGTAACTCTGTGAGATGAATTAACAGAACACAGAGCAGTTTCTCAGAAAGCTTCCTTCCAGTTTTGAATGGAAGATATTTCCTTTTTCACCATAGCCCTCTATGGGCTTCCAAATATCCCTTTGCCAATTAGACTGAACAGCCTTAGCGAAAGGCTTCTTGAAGGGAAAGATGTAACTCTGTGAGATGAATTAACAGAACACAGAACAGTTTCTCAGAAAGCTTCTTTCCAGTTTTGAAGGGAAGATATTTCCTTTTTCACCATAGCCCTCTATGGGCTTCCAAATATCCCTTTGCCATTTCGACAAGATCAGCCTTAGCGAAAGGCTTCTTGAAGGGAAAGATGTAACTCTGTGAGATGAATTAACAGAACACAGAGCAGTTTCTCAGAAAGCTTCTTTCCAGTTTTGAACGGAAGGTATTTCCTTTTTCACCATAGCCCTCTATGGGCTTCCAAATATCCCTTTGCCTTTTCCACAAGAACAGCCTTAGCGAAAGGCTTCTTGAAGGGAAAGATGTAACTCTGTGAGATGAATTCAGAGAACACAGAGCAGTTTCTCAGAAAGTTTCTTTCCAGTTTTGAACGGAAGATATTTCCTTTTTCACCATAGCCCTCTATGGGCTTCCAAATATCCCTTTGCCAATTCCACAAGAACAGCCTTAGCGAAAGGCTTCTTGAAGGGAAAGATGTAACTCTGTGAGATGAATTCAGAGAACACAGAGCAGTTACTCAGAAAGCATCTTTCCCGTTTTGAACGGAAGATATTTCCTTTTTCACCATAGCCCTCTATGGGCTTCCAAATATCCCTTTGCCAATTCCACAAGAACAGCCTTAGCGAAAGGCTTTGAAGGGAAATATGTAACTCTGTTAGATGTATTAACGGAACACAGAGCAGTTACTCAGAAAGCATCTTTCCCGTTTTGAACGGAAGATATTTCCTTTTTCACCATAGCCCTCTATGGGCTTCCAAATATCCCTTTGCCAATTCCACAAGAACAGCCTTAGCGAAAGGCTTCTTGAAGGGAAATATGTAACTCTGTTAGATGTATTAACGGAACACAGAGCAGTTTCTCAGAAAGCTTCTTTCCAGTTTTGAACGGAAGATATTTCCTTTTTCACCATAGCCCTCTATGGGCTTCCAAATATCCCTTTGCCAATTCCACAAGAACAGCCTTAGCGAAAGGCTTCTTGAAGGGAAAGATGTAACTCTGTGAGATGAATTCAGAGAACACAGAGCAGTTTCTCAGAAAGCTTCTTTCCAGTTTTGAACGGAAGATATTTCCTTTTTCACCATAGCCCTCTATGGGCTTCGAAATATCCGTTTGCCAATTCCACAAGAACAGCCTTAGCGAAGGCTTCTTGAAGGGAAAGATGTAACTCTGTGAGATGAATTCAGAGAACACAGAGCAGTTTCTCAGAAAGCTTCTTTCCAGTTTTGAACGGAAGATATTTTTTCACCATAGCCCTCTATGGGCTTCCAAATATCCCTTTGCCAATTCCACAAGAACAGCCTTAGCGAAAGGCTTCTTGAAGGGAAAGATGTAACTCTGTGAGATGAATTCAGAGAACACAGACCAGTTTCACAGAAAGCTTCTTTCCAGTTTTGAACGGAAGATATTTCCTTTTTCACCATAGCCCTCTATGGGCTTCCAAATATCCCTTGCCAATTCCACAAGAACAGCCTTAGCGAAAGGCTACTTGAAGGGAAAGATGTAACTCTGTGAGATGAATTAACAGAACACAGAGCAGTTTCTCAGAAAGCTTCTTTCCAGTTTTGAACGGAAGATATTTCCTTTTTCACCATAGCCCTCTATGGGCTTCCAAATATCCCTTTGCCAATTCCAGAAGAACAGCCTTAGCGAAAGGCTTCTTGAAGGGAAAGATGTAACTCTGTGAGATGAATTAACAGAACACAGAGCAGTTTCTCAGAAAGCTTCTTTCCAGTTTTGAACGGAAGATATTTCCGTTTTCACCATAGCCCTCTATGGGCTTCCAAATATGACTTTGCCAATTCCACAAGAACAGCCTTAGCGAAAGGCTTCTTGGAGGGAAAGATGTAACTCTGTGAGATGAATTAAGAGAACACAGAGCAGTTTCTCAGAAAGCTTCTTTCCAGTTTTAAACGGAAGATATTTCCTTCTTCACCATAGCCCTCTATGGGCTTCCAAATATCACTTTGCCAATTCCACAAGAACAGCCTTAGCGAAAGGCTTCTTGAAGGGAAAGATGTAACTCTGTGAGATGAATTAACAGAACACACAGCAGTCTCTCAGAAAGCTTCTTTCCAGTTTTGAACGGAAGATATTTCCTTTTTCACCATAGCCCTCTATGGGCTTCCAAATATCCCTTGCCAATTCCACAAGAACAGCCTTAGCGAAAGGCTTCTTGAAGGGAAAGATGTAACACTGTGAGTTGAATTAACAGAAAACACAGCAGTTTCTCAGAAAGCTTCTTTCCAGTTTTGAACGGAAGATATTTCCTTTTTCACCATAGCCCTCTATGGGCTTCCAAATATCCCTTTGCCAATTCCACAAGAACAGCCTTAGCGAAAGGCTTCTTGAAGGGAAATATGTAACTCTGTGAGATGAATTAACAGAACACAGAGCAGTTTCTCAGAAAGCTTCTTTCCAATTTTGAACGGAAGATATTTCCTTTTCACCATGTCCCTCTATGGGCTTCCAAATATCACTTTGCCAATTCCACAAGAACAGCCTTAGCGAAAGGCTCCTTGAAGGGTAAGATGTAACTCTGTGAGATGAATTAACAGAACACAGAGCAGTTTCTCAGAAAGCTTCTTTCCAATTTTGAACGGAAGATATTTCCTTTTTAACCATAGCCCTCTATGGGCTTCCAAATATCCCTTTGCCAATTCCACAAGAACAGCCTTAGCGAAAGGCTTCTTGAAGGGAAATATGTAACTCTGTGAGATGAATTAACAGAACACAGAGCAGTTTCTCAGAAAGCTTCTTTCCATTTTTGAACGGAAGACATTGCCTTTTTCACCGTAGCCTTCTATGGGCTTCCAAATATCCCTGTGCCAATTCCACAAGAACAGCCTTAGCGAAGGCTTCTTGAAGGGAAAGATGTCACTCTGTGAGATGAATTAACAGAACAC
>JAKFHT010000895.1:0-44299 GCA_023783455.1 Erythrocebus patas | reverse complement strand
TTTATCCTGTCTCATCCGGTCAAAACTGGTTTGAGCCGGTCAAAACTGGTTTGAGCCGGTCAAAACTGGTTTGAGCCAGTCAAAACCGCTTTGAACCGGTCAAAACCGGATTGAGCCAGTCAAAACTGGTTTGAGCGGTCAAAACCAGTTTGAGCCGGTTTGGTCTGGTTTGAGCCGTTCTGGTCTGGTTTGATCTGGTTTGAGCCATTCAAAACCGGTTTGATCCAGTCTAATCAGGTCAAAACCGGTTTTAGCTGGTCAAAACCGGTTTGAACCGGTCAAAACCGGTTTGTGGCCCGGTTTTAGCTGGTCAAAACCGGTTTGAACCGGTCTGGTCTGGTTTGAACCGGTCAAAACCGGTTTCAGCCGGTCAAAACTGGTTTGAGCCGGTCTGGTCCAGTTTGAGCCGGTCAAAACTGGTTTGAGCCAGTGAAAACCGGTTTGAGCTGGTCTGGTCCGGTTTGATCCGGTCTCATATGGTCAAAATCGGTTTCAGCTGGTCAAAACCGGTTTGAGCCAGTCAAAACTGGTTTGAGCCGGTTTGGTCTGGTTGAAGCCAGTCAAAACCGGTTTTAGCTGGTCAAAACCGGTTTGAGCCAGTCAAAACTGGTTTGAGCCAGTCTGGTCTGGTTTGATCTGGTTTGAGCCATTCAAAACCGGTTTCAGCCAGTCTGGCCTGTCTGGTCCGGTTTGAGCCGGTCTGGTCCGGTTTGATCCGGTCTCATATGGTCAAAATCGGTTTCAGCTGGTCAAAACCGGTTTGAGCCGGTGAAAACCAGTTTTAGCCAGTCTGGAGTGGTTTGAGCTGGTCAAAACTGGTTTGAGCCATTCAAAACCGGTTTCAGCCGGTCAAAACTTGTTTGAGCCGGTTTGGTCTGGTTTGATCCGGTTTCAGCTGGTCAAAACCGGCTCAGGTCGGTCAAAACCGGTTTTAGCCGGTCTGGCCCGGTTTTAGCCGGTCTGGAGTGGTTTGAGCGGTCAAAACGGTTTGAGCCAGTCAAAACTGGTTTGAGCCGGTGAAAACCAGTTTTAGCCAGTCTGGAGTGGTTTGAGCCGGTCAAAACCAGTTTGAGCCGGTCAAAACCAGTTTGAGCCGGTCTGGTCCAGTTTGAGCCGGTCTGGTCCTGTTTGATCCGGTTTGAGCGGTCAAAACCAGTTTGAGCCGGTCAAAACCGGTTTGAGCCGGTCAAAACCGGTTTCAGCCGGTCAAAACGGTTTGAGCGGTCAAAACCAGTTTGAGCCGGTCAAAACTGGTTTGAGCCGGTCTGGGCCTGTCTGGTCCGCTTTGATCCAGTGTGAGCCGGTCTGGGCTGGTTTGATCCGGTGTCAACCGGTCTGGGCCTGTCTGGTCCGCTTTGATCCGGTGTGAGCCGGTCTGGTCTGGTTTGAGCCGGTCTGGTCTGGTTTGAGCTGGTCAAAACCGGCTCCGGCCGGTGAAAACCAGTTTGAGCCGGTCTGGTCCGGTTTGAGCCGGTCACAACTGGTTTGAGCGGTCTGGTCGGTTTCATCCGGTCTGGGAGTGTCTGGTCTGGTTTGAGCCGGTCTGGTCTGGTTTGCTCCGGCTTCAGCTGTTCTGGGTCATTCTGGTGCGGTTTCATCCGGTTTCAGCCGGTCCGGTCCGGTTTTATCCTGTCTCATCCTGTCAAAACCGGTTTTTGCCAGTCTGGTCTGGTTTGAGCCGGTCAAAACCGGTTTCAGCCGGTCTGGTCTGGTTTGAGCCGTTCTGGTCTGGTTTGAGCCGATCAAAACCGGCTAAGGTCAGTCAAAACCGGTTTGAGCTGATCTGGTCCGGTTTGAACCGGTCAAAACCGGCTTGTGGCCCAGTTTTAGGCGATCTGGGCCGGTCTGGTCCAATGTGATCCGATTTTAGCCCGTCAGGGCCGGTCTGATTCGGTTTGATCTGGTCTCATCCGGTCAAAACTGGTATTAGCCAGTCAAAACCGGTTTCAGCCAGTCTGGTGTGGTTTGAGCAGGTCAAAACTGGTTTGAGCCGGTCTGGTCTGGTTTGAGCCGGTCTGGTCTGGTTTGAGCCGGTCAAAACCGGTTCGAGCCCGTCAAAACTGTTTGAGCCGGTTTGGTCTGGATGAAGCCAGTCACAACTGATTCGAGCCTGTGTGAGCCGGTCTGGTCCGGTTTGATCCAGTCTAATCAGGTCAAAACCGGTTTGAGCCGGTGAAAACCGGTTTTATCCGGTCGGGAGTTTTTTAAGCTGGTCCAAACTGGTTTGAGCCGGTCAAAACCGGATTGAACCAGTCAAAACCGGTTTGAACCGGTCTGGTCTGGATTGAGCCGGTCAAAACTTGTTTGAGCCGGTCTGGCCCGGTTATAGCCGGTCTGGGACGGTGTAGTGCAGTTTGATCCTCTTTCAGCCAGTCTGGCCTGTCTGGTCCGGTTTGTTCCGGTGTGAGCCGGTCTGGTCCGGTTTGACCCGGTGTCATCCGGTCAAAACCGGTTTGAGCCGGTCTGGTCCGGTTTGTGCCGGTCTGGTCTGGATTGAGCCGGTCAAAACCGGTTTGCGGCACGGTTTTAGCCGGTCTGGGCCGGTCTGCTCCGGTTTGATCCGGTTTCAGCTGGTCTGGGCTGGTCGAGTCCGGTATGATCCGGTCAAAACCGCTTTGAGCTGGTCAAAACCGGTTTGAGCCGGACTGGTTTGGTTTGAGCCGGTTAATACCGGTTTGTGGCCCGGTTTTAGCTGGTCTGGCCCGGTCTGGTCAGGTTTGCTCCGGCATCAGCTGTTCTGGGCCGGTCTGGTGCAGTTTCATCTGGTTTGAGCCGGTCTGCTCCGGTTTTATCCTGTCTCATCCGGTCAGTCCGGTTTGAGCCGGTCTGTTCTTGTTTGAGCCGGTCAAAACCGGTTTGAGCCAGTCTGGTCTAGTTTGAGCCCGTCTGGTCTGGTTTGAGCCGGTGAAAACCTGACTGAGACAGTTTGGACCGGTTTTAGCCTGTCTGGGTTGGTGTGATTCGGTTTGAGCTGGTTTGAGCCCGTTTGTGCCCGTCTGGTCTGGTATGATCCAGTTTGAGAAGGTCTGGTCCGGTTTGATCCGGTTTAATCCGGTCAAAACCGGTTTGACCCGGTCTGGTATGGTTTGAGCCGGAGAAAACAGGTTCGAGCCGGTCTGGTCTGTTTTGAGCCAGTGAAAATAGGTTTGAGCCGGTTTGTCCTGGTTTTAGGCGGTCTGGGCCGGTTTGGTCCCGTTTGATACGGTTTGACCCGGTCTAGTCTGGTTTGAGCCGGTCAAAACCGCTTTGAGCCGGTCTGGTCTGGTTTGAGCCAGTCTGGTCTGGTTTGAGCCGGTCAAAACCGGCTCAGGTCCGTCAAAACCGGTTTGAGCCGTTCTGGTCTGGTTTGAACCCATCAAAACCGGTTTCTGGCCCAGTTTTAGGCGGTCTGGGCCGGTCTCATCTGGTGTGATCCGATTTTAGCCGGTCTGGGCCCGTCTGATTCAGTTTGATCCGGTCTCATCCAGTCAAAACCTGTTTTAGCATGTCAAAACCGGTTTCAGCCCATCTGGTGTGGTTTGAGCAGGTCAAAACCGGTTTGAGCCCGTCTGGTCTGGTTTGAGCCGGTCAAAACCGGTTCGAGCCGGTCTGGTCTGGTTGAAGCCAGTCAAAACCGATTCGAGCCTGTCTGAGCCGGTCTGGTCCGGTTTGATCCAGTCTAATCAGGTCAAAACCGGTTTGAGCCAGTCTGGTATGGTTTGAGCTGGAGAAAACAGGTTCGAGCCGGTCTGGTCTGTTTTGAGCCGGTGAAAATAGGTTTGAACCGGTTTGTCCCGGTTTTAGGCGGTCTGGGCCGGTCTGGTCCCATTTGATACGGTTTGACCCGGTCTGGTCTGGTTTGAGCCGGTCAAAACCGGTTTGAGCCGGTCTGGTCTGGTTTGAGCCTGTCAAAATAGGTTTGAGCTGGTTTGGCCCGGTTTTAGCCGGTCTGGGCCCGTCTGGTCTGGTTTGATCCGGTCTCATCCAGTCAAAATCGGTTTCAGCAGTTTAAAACCGGTTTGAGCCGTTCTGGTGTGGTTTGAGCCGGTCCAAACCGGTTCGAGCCGTTCAAAACCTGTTTGGGCCAGTCAAAACCATAGTGAACCGGTCTGGTCTGCTTTGAGCCGGTCAAAACCGCTTTGAGCCGGTCTGGTATGGTTTGAGCCGGTCAAAACCGGTTTGTGGCCCAGTTTTAGGCGGTCTGGGCCGGTCTGGTCCCGTTTGATCCAATTTTAGCCGGTCTGGGCCTGTCTGATTCGGTTTGATCCGGTCTCATCTGGTCAATTCCGGTTTTAGCCGGTCAAAACCGGTTTCAGCCGGTCTGGCGTGGTTTTAGCAGGTCAAAACAGGTTTGAGCTGGTCAAAACCGGTTCGAGCCATTCAAAACCGGTTTGAACCGGTCAAAAGCGGATTGAACCGGTCTGGTCTGGTTTGAGCCGGTCAAAACCGATTTGAGCCAGTCTGGTCTGGTTTGAGCCGGTCTGGTCTGGTTTGAGCCGGTCAAAACCGGCTCAGGTCGGTCAAAACTGGTTTGAGCCGGTCTGGTCTGGTTTGAGCCGGTCAAAACTGGTTTGAGCCGGTCTGGTCCAGTTTGAGCCGGTCTGGTGTGGTTTGAGCCGGTCTGGTCTGGTTTGATCCGATTTTAGCCGGTCTGGGCGGTCTGATTCGGTTTGATCCGGTCTCATCCGGTCAAAACCGGTTTTAGCTGGTCAAAACCGGTTTCAGCCGGTCTGGTGTGGTTTGAGCAGGTCAAAACCGGTTTGAGCCGGTCTGGTCTGGTTTGAGCCGGTCAAAACGGTTTGAGCGGTCAAAACCGGTTTGAGCCAGTCTGGTCTGGTTTGAACCGGTCAAAACCAGTTTCTGGCCTTGTTTTAGCCGGTCTGAGCCGGTCTGGTCCGGTTTGATCCGGTTTCAGCTGGTCTGGGCGGTCTGATTCGGTTTGATCCGGTCAAAACCGGTTTTAGCTGGTCAAAACCGGTTTGAGCCGGTCTGGTCTGGTTTGAGCCGGTCAAAACCGGTTTGTGGCCCGGTTTTAGCCAGTCTGGCCCGGTCTGGTCCGGTTTGATCTGGTTTCAGCCGGTCAAAACTGGTTTGAGCTGGTCTGGTCCGGTTTCATCCGGTTTGAGCCGGTCTGGTCCGGTTTGATCCGGTCTCATCTGGTCAAAACCGGTTTGAGGCGGTCTGTTCTGGTTTGAGCCGGTCTGGTCTGGTTTGATCTGGTCTGGTCTGGTTTGAGCCAGTCTGGTCTGGTTTGAACCGGTCTGGTCTGGTTTGAGCCAGTCAAAACCGGTTTGACCGGTCAAAACCGCTTTGAGCCGGTCTGGTCTGGTTTGAGGCGGTCTGGTCTGGTTTGAGCCAGTCAAAACCGGCTCAGGTCCGTCAAAACCGCTTTGAGCCGGTCTGGTATGGTTTGAGCCGGTCAAAACCGGTTTGTGGCCCAGTTTTAGGCGGTCTGGGCCGGTCTGGTCCCGTTTGATCCAATTTTAGCCGGTCTGGGCCTGTCTGATTCGGTTTGATCCGGTCTCATCTGGTCAATTCCGGTTTTAGCCGGTCAAAACCGGTTTCAGCCGGTCTGGCGTGGTTTTAGCAGGTCAAAACAGGTTTGAGCTGGTCAAAACCGGTTCGAGCCATTCAAAACCGGTTTGAACCGGTCAAAAGCGGATTGAACCGGTCTGGTCTGGTTTGAGCTGGTCAAAACCGGTTTGATCCGGTCTGCTCTGGTTTTATACTGTATCATCCGGTCAAAACCGGTTTGAGCCAATCTGTTCTGGTTTGAGCCGGTCAAAACTGGTTTGAGCCCGTCTGCTCTGGTTTGATCTGGTCTGGTCTGGTTTGAGCCAGTCTGGTCTGGTTTGAACCGGTCTGGTCTGGTTTGAGCCAGTCAAAACCAGTTTGACCCGGTCAAAACCGCTTTGAGCCGGTCTGGTCTGGTTTGAGGCGGTCTGGTCTGGTTTGAGCCAGTCAAAACCGGCTCAGGTCCGTCAAAAGCGGTTTGAGCCCGTCTGGTCTGGTTTGAACCCGTCAAAACCGGTTTGTGGCCCAGTTTTAGGCGGTCCGGGCTGGTCTCGTCCGGTGTGATCCGATTTTAGCCAGTCTGGGCCCGTCTGATTCAGTTTGATCCGGTCTCATCCAGTCAAAACCTGTTTTAGCATGTCAAAACCGGTTTCAGCCCATCTGGTGTGGTTTGAGCAGGTCAAAACCTGTTTGAGCCAGGCTCGTCTGGTTTCAGCCGGTCAAAACCGGTTCGAGCCGGTCTGGTCTGGTTGAAGCCAGTCAAAACCGATTCGAGCCTGTCTGAGCCGGTCTGGTCCGGTTTGATCCAGTCTAATCAGGTCAAACCGGTTTGAGCCAGTGAAAACCGGTTTTAGCCGGTCTGGAGTGGTTTGAGCCGGTCAAAACCGGTTTTAGCCAGTCTAAACAGATTTGAGCCAGTCTGGTGTGGTTTGAGCAGGTCACAACCTGTTTGAGCCGGTCAAAACTGGTTTGAGCCGGTCTGGTCTGGTTTGAGCCGGTCTGGTCTGGTTTGAGCCGGTCAAAACCGGTTCGAGCCAGTCAAAACCTGTTTGAGACGGTTTGGTCTGGTTGAAGACAGTCAAAACCGATTCGAGCCTGTATGAGTCGGTCTGGTCCGGTTTGATCCGGTCTAATCAGGTCAAAACCGGTTTGAGCCGGTGAAAACCGGTTTGAGCCAGT
The DNA here is from genome assembly GCA_023783455.1 of Erythrocebus patas. NCBI lineage: Eukaryota > Metazoa > Chordata > Mammalia > Primates > Cercopithecidae > Erythrocebus > Erythrocebus patas. The sequence goes on along the minus strand of JAKFHT010000895.1, from coordinate 37,627 downwards.
CTGGAGTGGTTTGAGGTGGTCAAACCCGGTTTGAGCCAGTCAAAAGTGGATTGAGGCAGTCAAAACCGGTTTGAATCATACTGGTCTGGTTTGAGCCAGTCAAAATCGGTTTGAGCCGGTCTGGCCCGGTTTTATCTGGTCTGGGCTGGTCTGGTCTGGTTTGATCTGGTTTGAGCCAGTCTGGGCCTGTCTGGTCCAGTTTGATCATGTGTCATCCTGTCAAATCCGGTTTGAGCCGGTCTGGTCTGGGTTGAGCCGGTCAAAACCGGCTCAGGCCGGTCAAAACCGGTTTGAGCCGGTCTGGTCTGGTTTAAGCTGGTCAAAACCGGTTGGTGGCCCGGTTTTAGCCGGTCTGGTCCGGTCTGGTCCGGTTTGACCGGTTTCAGCTGGTCTGGGCCGGTCAAGTCCAGTTTGATGCGGTCAAAACCGCTTTGAGCCAGTCAAAACCGCTTTGAGCCGGTCTGGTCTGGTTTGAGCCAGTCAAAACCGGCTCAGGTCGGTCAAAACTGGTTTGAGCCAGTCTTGTCTGGTTTGAACCCGTCAAAACCGGTTTCTGGCCCAGTTTTAGGCGGTCTGGGCCGGTCTGGTCCAGTTTGTTCTGATTTTAGCGGGTCTGGGCCGGTCTCATTCGGTTTGATAAGGTGTCATCCGGTCAAAATCGGTTTTAGCCGATCCAAACCGGTTTCAGCCGGTCTGGTGTGGTTTGAGCAGGTCAAAACCGGTTTGAGCTGGTCTGGTCTGGTTTGAGCCAGTCTGGTCTGGTTTGAGCCGTTCCAAACCGGTTTGAGCCGGTCAAAACCGGATTGAGACGGTTTGGTCTGGTTGAAGCCAGTCAAAACCGATTCGAGCCTGTCTGAGCCGGTCTGGTCCTGTTTGATCTGGTCTAATCAGGTCAAAACCGGTTTGAGCCGGTCTGGTCCGGTTTGAGCCAGTCTGGTCTGGTTTGAGCCGGTCAAAACCGGTTTGTGGCCCGGTTTTAGCCGGTCTGGGCGGTCTGGTCCGGTTTGATCCGGTTTCAGCTGGTCTGGGCGGTCTGGTCTGGTTTCATCCGGTCAAAACCGCTTTGAGCCGGTCAAAACCGGTTTGAGCGGTCTGGTCTGGTTTGAGCCGGTCTGGTCTGGTTTGAGCTGGTCAAAACCGGCTCAGGTCGGTCAAAACCGGTTTGAGCCGGTCTGGTCTGGTTTGAACCGGTCAAAACCGGTTTGAGGCCCAGTTTTCGGCGGTCTGGGACGGTCAGTTCCGGTTTGATCCGATTTTAGCCGGTCTGGGGCAGTCTGATTCGGTTTCATCTGGTCTCATCCGGTCAAAACCGGTTTGATCCGGTCTCATCCGGTCAAAACCGGTTTGATCCGGTCTCATCCAGTCAAAACCGGTTTCAGCCGGTCTGGTGTGGTTTGAGCAGGTCAAAACCGGTTTGAGCCGGTCTGGTCTTGTTTGAGCCGGTTTGGTCTAGTTGAAGCCAATCAAAACCGATTCGAGCCACTCTGAGCTGGTCTGGTCCGGTTTGATCCGGTCTAATCATGTCAAAACCGGTTTGAGCCGGTGAAAACCGGTTTTAGCCGGTCTGGAGTGGTTTGAGCCGGTCCAAACCAGTTTGAACCGGTCTGGTCGGGTTTGAGCTGGTCAAAACCGGTTTGAGCCGGTCTGGCCCGGTTTTAGCCGGTCTGGGCCGGTCTGGTCCGGTTTGATCCGGTTTCAGCCGGTCTGGGCCTGTCTGGTCCGGTTTGATCCGGTGTGAGCCGGTCTGGTCCGGTTTGATCCGGTGTCATCCAGTCAAAACCGGTTTGAGCCGGTCTGGTCTGGTTTGAGCCGGTCTGGTCTGGTTTGAGCTGGTCAAAACCGGCTCAGGTCGGTCAAAACCGGTTTGAGCCGGTCTGGTCTGGTTTGAACCGGTCAAAACCGGTTTGTGGCCCAGTTTTAGGCGGTCTGGGCCGGTCTGGTCCGGTTTGATCCGATTTTAGCCGGTCTGGGCCGGTCTGATTCGGTTTGATCCGGTCAAAACCAGTTTGAGCCGGTCAAAACTGGTCTCATCCGGTCAAAACCGGTTTGATCCGGTCTCATCCGGTCAAAACCGGTTTCAGCCGGTCTGGTGTGGTTTGAGCAGGTCAAAACCGGTTTGAGCCGGTCTGGTCTGGTTTGAGCCAGTCTCTTCTGGTTTCAGCCGGTCAAAACCGATTCGAGCCTGTCTGAGCCGGTCTGGTCCGGTTTGATCTGGTCTAATCAGGTCAAAACCGGTTTGAGCCGGTGAAAACCGGTTTTAGCCGGTCTGGAGTGGTTTGAGCCGGTCAAAACCGGTTTGAGCCGGTCAAAACCGGATTGAGCCAGTCAAAACCGGTTTGAACCGGTCTGGTCTGGTTTGAGCCGGTCAAAAACGGTTTGAGCCGGTCTGCCCGGTTTTATCCGGTCTGGGCCGGTCTGGTCCGGTTTGATCCGGTTTCAGCCGGTCTGGGCCTGTCTGGTCCGGTTTGATCCGGTGTGAGCCGGTCTGGTCCGGTTTGATCCGGTGTCATCCAGTCAAAACCTGTTTTAACCGGTCTGGTCCGGTTTGAGCCGGTCTGTTCTGGTTTGAGCCGGTCAAAACCAGCTCAGGCTGGTCAAAACTGGTTTGAGCCGGTCTGGTCTGTTTTGTGGTGGTCAAAACCGGTTTGTGGCCCGGTTTTAGCTGATCTGGCCTCATCTGGTCCGGTATGCTCCGGCTTCAGCTCTTCTGGGCCGGTCTGGTGTGGTTTCATCCGGTTTTAGCTGGTCTGGTCTGGTTTTATCCTGTCTCATCCGGTCAAAACCGGTTTGAGCCAATCTCTTCTAGTTTCAGCCGGTCAAAACCGGTTTGAGCCAGTGTGGTCTGGTTTGCGCCGGTCTGGTCTGGTTTGAGCCAGTCAAAACCTGATTGAGCCGGTTTGGCCCGGTTTTAGACTGTCTAGGCCGGTCTGGTTCGGTTTGAGCCGGTTTGAGCCGGTTTGATAAGGTTCTGTGCGGTATGATCTGGTTTGAGAGGGTCTGCTCCAGTTTGATCCAGTCTAATCCGATCAAAACCGGTTTGAGCCGGTCAGGTCTGGTTTGAGCCGGTCAAAAGAGGTTCAAGCTGGTCTGGTCTGGTTTGAGCCAGTCAAAATAGGTTTGAGCTGGTTTGGCCCGGTTTTAGGCGGTCTGGGCCGGTCTGGTCCGGTTTGATCCGGTTTGAGCCAGTCTGGTCTGGTTTGGGCCGGTCAAAACCGGTTTCAGTCGGTCAAAACCGGTTTGAACCCGTCTGCTCTGGTTTGAGCCAGTCAAAACCGGTTTGAGCGGTCAAAACCGGTTTGTGGCCCAGTTTTAGGCGGTATGGGACGTTCTGGTCCGGTTAGATCCGGTTTTAGCCTGTCTGGGCCCATCTGGTATGGTTTGATCCGGTCTCATATGGTCAAAATCGGTTTCAGCCGGTCAAAACTGGTTTGAGCCGGTCTGGTCCGGTATGATCTGGTTTGAGATGGTCAAAACCGGTTTGAGCCGGTCAAAACCAGTTTGAGCCATTCTAAACCAGTTTGAGCTGGTGAAAACCGGATTGAACCGGTCCGGTCTGGTTTGAGTCGGTCAAAACCGGTTTGAGCCGGTCTGGTCTGATTTGAGCCAGTCTGGTCTGGTTTGAGCAGGTCAAAACCGTCTCAGTTCGGTTAAAACAGGTTAGAGCCGGTCTGCTCTGGTTTGAAGCGGTGAAAACCGGTTTGTGGCCCAGTTTTAGGCGGCCTGGGCCAGTCTGGTCTGGTTTGATCCGATTTTAGCCGGTCTGGGCCGTTCTGATTCGGTTTGATCTGGTCTCATCCGGTCAAAACCGGTTTTAGCCGGTCAAAATAGGTTTGAGCCTCTTTGGCCCGGTTTTAGGTGGTCTGGGCCGTTCTGGTCCAGTTTGATCCGGTTTTAGCCGGTCTGGGCCCGTCTGGTTCGGTTTGATCCGGTCTCATATGGTCAAAATCGGTTTGAGCCGGTCAAAACCGGATTGAGCTGGTCGGGTGTGTTTTGAGCCGTTCAAAACCGGTTTGAGCCAGTCAAAAATCGTTCGAGCCGTTCAAAACCGGTTTGAACTGGTCCGGTCTGGTTTGAGCCGGTCAAAACCAGTTTGAGCCAGTGTGGTCTGGTTTGAGCTGGTCTGGTCTGGTTTGAGGTGGTCAAAACCGGCTTAGGTCTGTCAAAACCGGTTTGAGCTGGTATGGTCTGGTTAGAACTGGTCAAAACCGGTTTGTGGCCCAGTTTTAGGCGGTATGGGACGTTCTGGTCCGGTTAGATCCGGTTTTAGCCTGTCTGGGCCCATCTGGTATGGTTTGATCCGGTCTCATATGGTCAAAATCGGTTTCAGCCGGTCAAAACTGGTTTGAGGCCGTCTGCTGTGGTTTGAGATGGTCAAAACCGGTTTGAGCCGGTCAAAACCAGTTTGAGCCATTCTAAACCAGTTTGAGCTGGTGAAAACCGGATTGAACCGGTCCGGTCTGGTTTGAGTCGGTCAAAACCGGTTTGAGCCGGTCTGGTCTGATTTGAGCCAGTCTGGTCTGGTTTGAGCAGGTCAAAACCGTCTCAGTTCGGTTAAAACAGGTTAGAGCCGGTCTGCTCTGGTTTGAAGCGGTGAAAACCGGTTTGTGGCCCAGTTTTAGGCGGCCTGGGCCAGTCTGGTCTGGTTTGATCCGATTTTAGCCGGTCTGGGCCGTTCTGATTCGGTTGGATCTGATCTCATCCGGTCAAAACCGGTTTTAGCCGGTCAAAATCGGTTTCAGCCGGTCAGGTGTGGTTTGAGCAGGTCAAAACCTGTTTGAGCCAGTCAAAACCGGTTTGAGCTGGTCTGGTCCGGTTTGAGCCGGTCTGGTCTTGTTTGAGCCGGTCAAAACTGGTTCGAGCTGGTCAAAACCGGTTTGAGCCGGGTTGGTCTGCTTGAAACCAGTCAAAACTGATTCGAGCCTGTCTGAGCCGGTCTGGTCCAGTTAGATCCGGTCTAATCAGGTCAAAAACGGTTTGAGCCGGTGAAAACCAGTTTTAGCCAGTCTGGAGTGGTTTGAGCCGGTCAAAAGCGGTTTGTGCCCCGGTTTTAGCCGGTCTGGGCGGTCTGGTCTGGTGTGATCCGGTTTCAGCTGTTCTGGGTCAGTCGAGTCCAGTTTGATTGGTCAAAACCGCTTTGAGCTGGTCAAAACCGGTTTGAGCCGGTCTGGTCTGGTTTGAACCGGTCAAAATAGGTTTGAGCCGGTTTGGCCCGGTTTTAGGTGCTCTGGGCCGTTCTGGTCCTGTTAGATCCGGTTTTAGCCGGTCTGGTCTGGTTCGAGCCGGTCAAAACCGGTTTCAGCTGGTCAAAACCGATTTGAGCCGGTCTGGTCGGGTGTGAGCCGGTTAAAATAGGTTTGAGCCGGTTTGGCCCGGTTTTAGGCAGTCTGGGACGTTCTGGTCCGGTTAGATCCGGTTTTAGCCGGTCAAAATCGGTTTCAGCCGGTCTGGTCCAGTTTGATCCGGTCTCATATGGTCAAAATCGGTTTCAGCCAGTCAAAACCGGTTTGAGCCGGTCGGGTGTGGTTTGAGACGGTCAAAATCGATTTGAGCCAGTCAAAACCTGAATAAACCGGTCCGGTCTGGTTTGACTCGGTCAAAACCGGCTCAGGTCAGCCAAAACAGGTTTGAGCCGGTCTGGTCTGGTTGAAGCGGTCAAAACCGGTTTGTGGCCCAGTTTTAGGCGTTCTGGGCCGGTCTGGTCCGGTTTGATCCGATTTTAGCCAGTCTGGGCCTGTCTGATTCGGTTTGATCTGGTCTCATCTGGTCAAAACCGGTTTTAGCTGGTCAAAACCGGTTTCAGCCGGTCTGGTCTGGTTTGATCCGGTTTGAGCCGGTCAAAACCGGTTTGAGCCGGTTTGGTCTGGTTGAAGCCAGTCAAAACCGATTCGAGCCTCTCTGAGCCGGTCTGGTCCGGTTTGATCTGGTCTAATCAGTTCAAAACCGGTTTGAGCCCGTGAAAACCGGTTTTAGCCGGTCTGGAGTGGTTTGAGCCTGTCAAAACCGAGTTGAGCCAGTCAAAACCGGTTTGAACCGGTCTGGACTGTTTTGAGCTGGTCCAAACTGGTTTGAGCTGGTCTGGCCCAGTTTTAGCCGGTCTGGGCCGGTCTGGTTCCATTTGATCCAGTGTGAGCCGGTCTGGTCTGGTTTGATCCGGTGTCATCCGGTCAAAACCCGTTTGAGCCGGTCTGGTCCAGTTTGAGCCGGTCTGGTCTGGTTTGAGCCGGTCAAAACCGGTTTGTGGCCCGGTTTTAGGCGGTCTGGCCCGGTCTGGTCCGGTTTGCTCTGGCTTCAGCTGTTCTGGGCCAGTCTGGTGCGGTTTCATCTGGTTTGAGCCAGTCTGGTCCAGTTTTATTCTGTCTCATCCGGTCAAAACCGGTTTGAGCCGGTTTGGACTGGTTTGAGCCAGTCAAAACCGGTTTGAGCCAGTCTGGTCTGGTTTGAACCCATCAAAACCGGTTTTAGCTGGTCTGGGCCGGTCTGGTCCAGTTTTATTCTGTCTCATCTGGTCAAAACCGGTTTGAGCCGGTCTGGTCTGGTTTGAGCCGATCAAAACCGGTTTGATCCGGTCTGCTCTGGTTTGAGCCGGTCTGGTCTGGTTTGAGCAGGTCAAAACCTGTTTGAGCCGGTTTGGCCCGGTTTTAGCCTGTCTGGGCCGGTCTGGTCCGGTTTGAGCCGGTCTGGTCCGGTTTGATCCGGTTTGAGCGGTCTGGTCTGGTTTGAGCTGGTCTGGTCCGGTTTGATCCGGTCTCATCCGGTCAAAACCGGTTTGAGCCGTTCAGGTCTGGTTTGAGCCGGTCAAAACTGGTTTGAGCCAGTCTGGTCTGGTTTGAGCCAGTCAAAATAGGTTTGAGCCGGTTTGGCCCGGTTTTAGGCGGTCTGGGCCGGTCTGGTCCTGTTTGATCCGGTTTGAGCCGGTCTGGTCGGTTTGAGCCGGTCAAAACTGGTTTGAGTCGGTCAAAACCGGTTTGAGCCGGTCTGCTCTGGTTTGAGCCAGTCAAAATAGGTTTGAGCTGGTCTGGCCCAGTTTTAGGCGGTCTGGGCCGGTCTGGTCCTGTTTGATCCGGTTTGAGCCGGTCTTGTCTGGTTTGAGCCAATCTGGTCTGGTTTGATCCGGTCTCATATGGTCAAAATCGGTTTCAGCCGGTCAAAACTGGTTTGAGCCGGTCTGGTGTGGTTTGAGCTGGTCAAAACCGGTTTGAGCCGGTCAAAACCAGTTTGAGCCGGTCAAAACCAGTTTGAGCCGGTCAAAACCTGAATAAACCGGTCCGGTCTGGTTTGAGCCGGTCAAAACCGGTTTGAGCCGGTCTGGTCTGGTTTGAGCCGGTCTGGTCTGGTTTGAGCCAGTCAAAACCGGCTCAGGTCGGTCAAAACCGGTTTGAGCCGGTCTGGTCTGGTTTGAAGCGGTGAAAACCGGTTTGTGGCCCAGTTTAGGCGGTCTGGGCCAGTCTGGTCCGGTTTGATCCCATTTTAGCCGGTCTGGGCTTGTCTGTTTCGGTTTAATCCGGTCTCATCCGGTCAAAACAGGTTTTAGCCGGTCAAAACCGGTTTCAGCCGGTCTGGTGTGGTTTGAGCAGGTCAAAACCGGTTTGAGCCAGTCAAAAGCAGTTTGAGCCGGTCTGGTCCGGTTTGAGCCGGTCTGGTCTTGTTTGAGCTGGTCAAATCTGGTTCGAGCCGCTGAAAACCGGTTTGAGCCGGTTTGGTCTGGTTGAAGCCAGTCAAAACCGATTCGAGCCTGTCTGAGCCGGTCTGGTCCAGTTTGATCCGGTCTAATCAGGTCAAAACGGTTTGAGCCGGTGAAAACCAGTTTTAGCCAGTCTGGAGTGGTTTGAGCCGGTCAAAACCGGTTTGAGCCGGTCTGGTCTGGTTTGAGCCGGTCAAAATAGGTTTGAGCCGGTTTGGCCCGGTTTTAGGCGGTCTGGGCCGGTCTGGTCCGGTTTGATCTGGTTTTAGCCGGTCTGGGCCCGTCTGGTCCGGTTTGATCTGGTCTCATCTGGTCAAAACCGGTTTGAGCCGTTCAAAACCGGTTTGAGCTGGTCTGGTGTGGTTTGAGCTGGTCAAAACCGGTTTGAGCTGGTCAAAACCTGTTTGAGCCGGTCAAAACCGGATTGAACCAGTCTGGTCTGGTTTGAGCCGGTCAAAACCGGTTTGAGCTGGTCTGGTCTCGTTTGAGCCGGTCTGGTCTGGTTTGAACCGGTCAAAACCGGTTTGTGGCCCAGTTTTAGGCGGTCTGGGCCAGTCTGGTCTGGTTTGATCCGATTTTAGCCGGTCTGGGCCTGTCTGATTCGGTTTGATCTGGTCTCATCTGGTCAAAACCAGTTTGAGCCGATTTGGCCTGGTTTTAGCCGGTCAAAACAGGTTTGAGCCGGTTTGGCCCGGTTTTAGGCGGTCTGGGCCGGTCTGGTCCGGTTTGATCCGGTTTGAGCCAGTCTGGTCTGGTTTGGGCCGGTCAAAACCGGTTTGAGCCGGTCAAAATAGGTTTGAGCCTCTTTGGCCCGGTTTTAGGTGCTCTGGGCCGTTCTGGTCCTGTTAGATCCGGTTTTAGCCGGTCTGGTCTGGTTTGATCCGGTCTCATCCAGTCAAAACCGGTTTCAGCTGGTCAAAACCGATTTGAGCCGGTCTGGTCCGGTCTGGTTTGAGCCGTTCAAAACCGGTTTGAGCCGGTCAAAACGGTTTGAGCCGGTCAAAACCGGTTTGAACTGGTCCGGTCTGGTTTGAGCCGGTCAAAACCAGTTTGAGCCAGTGTGGTCTGGTTTGAGCTGGTCTGGTCTGGTTTGAGGTGGTCAAAACCGGCTTAGGTCTGTCAAAACCGGTTTGAGCTGGTATGGTCTGGTTAGAACTGGTCAAAACCGGTTTGTGGCCCAGTTTTAGGTGCTCTGGGCCGGTCTGGTCCGGTTTGATTCCATTTTAGCCGGTCCTGGCAGGTCTGATTCGGTTTGATCCGGTCTCATCCGGTCAAAACCGGTTTTAGCTGGTCAAATCCGGTTTCACCTGGTCTGGTGTGGTTTGAGCAGCTCAAAACTGGTTTGAGCTGGTCTGGTCTGGTTTGAGCCGGTCTAGTCTTGTTTGAGCCGGTCAAAACCGGTTCGAGCTGGTCAAAACCGGTTTGAGCCGGTTTGGTCTGGTTGAAGCCAGGCAAAACGGATTCGAGCCTGTCTGAGACGGTCTGGTCCGGTTTGATCCAGTCTAATCAGGTCAAAACCGGTTTGAGCTGGTGAAAATCAGTTTTACCCTGTCTGGAGTTGTTTGAGCCAGTCAAAACTGGTTTGAGTCGGTCAAAACTGGATTGAGCCAGTCAAAACTGGTTTGAACCAGTCTGGTCTGGTTTGAGCTGGTCAAAACCTGTTTGAGCCAGTCTGGTCCGGTTTGATCCGGTTTCAGCTGGTCTGGGGCTGTCTGGTCCGGTTTGATCTGGTGTGAGCGGGTCTGGTCCGGTTTGATATGGTGTCATCTGGTCAAAACCTCTTTGACCCGGTCAAAACCGGTTTGAGCCGGTCAGGTCTGGTTTGAGCCGGTCAAAAGAGGTTCAAGCTGGTCTGGTCTGGTTTGAGCCAGTCAAAATAGGTTTGAGCTGGTTTGGCCCGGTTTTAGGCGGTCTGGGCCGGTCTGGTCCGGTTTGATCCGGTTTGAGCCAGTCTGGTCTGGTTTGGGCCGGTCAAAACCGGTTTGAGCCGGTCAAAATAGGTTTGAGCCTCTTTGGCCCGGTTTTAGGTGGTCTGGGCCGTTCTGGTCCAGTTTGATCCGGTTTTAGCCGGTCTGGGCCCGTCTGGTTCGGTTTGATCCGGTCTCATATGGTCAAAATCGGTTTGAGCCGGTCAAAACCGGATTGAGCTGGTCAAAACCGCTTTGAGCTGGTCTGGTCCGGTTTGATCCGGTCTCATGTGGTCAAAACCGGTTTGAGCCGGTCAAAACCGGTTTTAGCCGGTCTGGGCCTGTCTGGTCCGGTTTGAGCCGTTCAAAACCGGTTTGAGCCAGTCAAAAATCGTTCGAGCCGTTCAAAACCGGTTTGAACTGGTCCGGTCTGGTTTGAGCCGGTCAAAACCAGTTTGAGCCAGTGTGGTCTGGTTTGAGCTGGTCTGGTCTGGTTTGAGGTGGTCAAAACCGGCTTAGGTCTGTCAAAACCGGTTTGAGCCGGTATGGTCTGGTTAGAACTGGTCAAAACCGGTTTGTGGCCCAGTTTTAGGTGCTCTGGGCCGGTCTGGTCCGGTTTGATTCCATTTTAGCCGGTCCTGGCAGGTCTGATTCGGTTTGATCCGGTCTCATCCGGTCAAAACCGGTTTTAGCTGGTCAAATCCGGTTTCACCTGGTCTGGTGTGGTTTGAGCAGCTCAAAACTGGTTTGAGCTGGTCTGGTCTGGTTTGAGCCGGTCTAGTCTTGTTTGAGCCGGTCAAAACCGGTTCGAGCTGGTCAAAACCGGTTTGAGCCGGTTTGGTCTGGTTGAAGCCAGGCAAAACGGATTCGAGCCTGTCTGAGACGGTCTGGTCCGGTTTGATCCAGTCTAATCAGGTCAAAACCGGTTTGAGCTGGTGAAAATCAGTTTTACCCTGTCTGGAGTTGTTTGAGCCAGTCAAAACTGGTTTGAGTCGGTCAAAACTGGATTGAGCCAGTCAAAACTGGTTTGAACCAGTCTGGTCTGGTTTGAGCTGGTCAAAACTGGTTTGAGGAGTTCTGGCCCGGTTTTAGCTGGTCTGGGCCAGTCTGGTCCGGTTTGATCCGGTTTCAGCCGGTCTGGGGCTGTCTGGTCCGGTTTGATCCGGTGTGAGCGGGTCTGGTCCGGTTTGATATGGTGTCATCTGGTCAAAACCGCTTTGACCCGGTCAAAACCGGTTTGAGCCGGTCTGGTCTGGTATGAGCCGGTCAAAACCGATTTGAGCCGGTCAAAACCGATTTGAGCTGGTCTGGTCTGGTTTGAGCTGGTCTGGTCTGTTTTGAACGGGTCAAAACCGGTTTGTGGCCCAGTTTTAGGCGGTCTGGGCCTGTCTGGTCCTGTTTGATCCGATTTTAGCCGGTCTGGGCCGGTCTGATTCGGTTTGATCCTGTCTCATCCGGTCAAAACCGGCTTCAGCCGGTCAAAACGGGTTTCAGCCGGCATGGTGTGGTTTGAGCAGGTCAAAACCGGTTTGAGCCAGTCAAAAAGAGTTTGAGCCGGTCTGGTCCGGTTTGAGCCAGTCTGGTCTGGTTTGAGCCAGACAAAACCGGTTCTAGCCGGTCAAATCTGGTTTGAGCCGGTTTGGTCTGGTTGAAGCCAGTCAAAACGGATTCGAGCCTGTCTGAGCCGGTCTGGTCCAGTTTGATCCGGTCTAATCAGGTCAAAACCGTTTTGAGCCAGTGAAAACCGGTTTTAGCCGGTCTGGAGTGGTTTGATGTGGTCAAAACCGATTTGAGGCCGTCAAAACCAGTTTGAGCCGGTCTGTTCTGGTTTGAGCCGGTCAAAACCGGCTCAGGTCGGTCAAACTGGTTTGAACCGGTCTTGTCTGGTTTGAACCCGTCAAAACCGGTTTGTGGCCCAGTTTAAGGCGGTCTGGGCTGGTCTGGTCCGGTTTGTTCCAATTTTAGCCTGTCTGGGCCGGTCTCATTCGGTTTGATCAGGTCTCATCCGGTGAAAACCGGTTTTAGCCGGTCAAAACCGGTTTCAGCCCATCTGGTGTGGTTTGAGCAGGTCAAAACCTGTTTGAGCCAGTCTCGTCTGGTTTCAGCCGGTCAAAACCGGTTCGAGCCGGTCTGGTCTGGTTGAAGCCAGTCAAAACCGATTCGAGCCTGTCTGAGCCGGTCTGGTCCGGTTTGATCCAGTCTAATCAGGTCAAAACCGGTTTGAGCCGGTCTGGTGTGGTTTGAGCTGGTCAAAACCGGTTCGAGCCGGTCTGGTCTGTTTTGAGCCGGTCAAAACAGGTTTGAGCTGGTCAAAACCGGTTTGTGGCCCAGTTTTAGGCGGTCTGGGCCTGTCTGGTCTGGTTTGAGCCGGTTTGGTCTGGTTTGAGCCGGTCTGGTCTGGTTTGAGCTGGTCAAAACCGGTTTGAGCCGGTCTGGTCTGGTTTGAGCCTGTCAAAATAGGTTTGAGCCGGTCTGGCCCGGTTTTAGCCGGTCTGGGCCGGTCTGGTCCGGTTTGATCCGGTTTTAGCCGGTCTGGGCCCGTCTGGTCCGGTTTGATCTGGTCTCATCTGGTCAAAATCGGTTTCAGCAGTTCAAAACCGGTTTGAGCTGGTCTGGTGTGGTTTGAGCTGGTCAAAACCAGTTTCAACCGGTCGGGTGTGGTTTGAGCAGGTCAAAACCTGTTTGAGCCGGTCAAAACCGTACTGAACCAGTCTGGTCTGCTTTGAGCCGGTCAAAACCAGTTTGAGCTGGTCTGGTCTCGTTTGAGCCGGTCTGGTCTGGTTTGAGCCGGTCAAAACCGGTTTGTGGCCCAGTTTTAGGCGGTCTGGGCCAGTCTGGTCTGGTTTGATCCGATTTTAGCCGGTCTGGGCCTGTCTGATTCGGTTTGATCCGGTCTCATGTGGTCAAAACCGGTTTTAGCCGGTCTGGCATGGGTTTAGCAGGTCAAAACAGGTTTGAGCTGGTCAAAACCGGTTCGAGCCGTTCAAAACCGGTTTGAGCCGGTCAAAAGGGGATTGAACCAGTCTGGTCTGGTTTGAGCCGGTCAAAACCGGTTTGATCCGGTCTGCTCTGGTTTTATACTGTATCATCCGGTCAAAACCGGTTTGAGCCAATCTGGTCTGGTTTGAGCCGGTCAAAACCGGTTTGAGCCCGTCTGCTCTGGTTTGAGCCGGTCTGGTCTGGTTTGAGCCAGTCTGGTCTGGTTTGAACCGGTCTAATCAGGTCAAAACCGGTTTGAGCCGGTGAAAACTGGATTGAGCCAGTCAAAACCGGTTTGAACCGGTCTGGTCTGGTTTGAGCCGGTCAAAACCGGTTTGACCCGGTCAAAACCGCTTTGAGCCGGTCTGGTCTGGTTTGAGGCAGTCAAAATCGGCTCAGGTCCGTCAAAACCGGTTTGAGCCAGTCTGGTCTGGTTTGAACCCGTCAAAACCGGTTTGTGGCCCAGTTTTAGGCGGTCTGGGCCGGTCTCATCCGGTGTGATCCGATTTTAGCCGGTCTGGGCCCGTCTGATTCAGTTTGATCCGGTCTCATCCAGTCAAAACCTGTTTTAGCTGGTCAAATCCGGTTTCAGCCCATCTGGTGTGGTTTGAGCAGGTCAAAACCTGTTTGAGCCAGTCTCGTCTGGTTTCAGCCGGTCAAAACCGGTTTGAGCCGGTCTGGTCTGGTTGAATCCAGTCAAAACCGATTCGAGCCTGTCTGAGCCAGTCTGGCACGGTTTGATCCGGTCTAATCAGGTCAAAACCGTTTTGAGCCGGTCAAAACCGGTTTGAGCTGGTCTGGTCTGGTTTGAGCCGGTCTGGCCCGGTTTTAGCCTGTCTGGGCCGGTCTGGTCTGGTTTGAGCTGGTTTGGTCTGGTTTGAGCTGGTTTGGTCTGGTTTGATCCGGTGTGAGCCGGTCTGGGCCGGTCTGGTCCGGTTTGATCCGGTCTCATCCGGTCAAAACCGGTTTGAGCCGTTCAGGTCTGGTTTGAGCCGGTCAAAACTGGTTTGAGCCGGTCTGGCCCGGTTTTAGCCGGTCAAAACCAGTTTGAGCCGGTCAAAACCGGTTTGTGGCCCAGTTTTAGGCGGTCTGGGCGGTCTGGTCTGGTTTGAGCCGGTTTGGTCTGGTTTGAGCGGTCTGGTCGGTTTGATCTGGTCTCATCTGGTCAAAACCGGTTTGAGCGGTCAAAACCGGTTTGAGCCGGTCTGGTCTGGTTTGAGCCGGTCAAAACCGGTTTGAGCGGTCAAAACCGGTTTGAGCTGGTCTGGTCTGGTTTGAGCTGGTCTGGTCTGGTTTGAACCGGTCAAAACCGGTTTGTGGCCCGGTTTTAGCCGGTCTGGGCCGGTCTGGTCCGGTTTGATCCGATTTTAGCCGGTCTGGGCCGGTCTGATTCGGTTTGATCCGGTCTCATCCGGTCAAAACCGGTTTCAGCCGGTCAAAACCGGTTTCAGCCGGTCTGGTGTGGTTTGAGCAGGTCAAAACCGGTTTGAGCCAGTCTGGTCTGGTTTGAGCCGGTCTGGTCCGGTTTGAGCCCGTCTGGTCTGGTTTGAGCCGGTCAAAACCAGTTCGAGCCGGTCAAAACCGGTTTGAGCCGGTTTGGTCTGGTTGAAGCCAGTCAAAACCGATTCGAGCCTGTCTGAGCCGGTCTGGTCCGGTTTGATCCGGTCTAATCAGGTCAAAACCGGTTTGAGCCAGTCAAAACAGGTTTCAACCGGTCTGGTCTGGTTTGAGCTGGTCAAAACCGGTTTGAGCCGTCAAAACCGGTTTGAGCCGTCTGGTCTGGTTTGAGCCAGTCTGGTCTGGTTTGAGCCGGTCAAAACCGGCTCAGGTCGGTCAAAACCGGTTTGAGCGGTCTGGTCTGGTTTGAGCCGTCAAAACCGGTTTGTGGCCCAGTTTTAGGCGGTCTGGGCTGGTCTGGTCCGGTTTGATCCGATTTTAGCCGGTCTGGGCCGGTCTGATTCGGTTTGATCTGGTCTAATCCGGTCAAAACCGGTTTTAGCTGGTCAAAACCAGTTTCAGCCGGTCTGGTGTCGTTTGAGCAGGTCAAAACCGATTTGAGCCGATCTGGTCTTGTTTGAGCCGGTCTGGTCTGGTTTGAGCCTGTCAAAATTGGTTTGAGACGGTTTTGTCTGGTTGAAGCCAGTCAAAACCGAGTCGAGCCTGTCTGAGCCTGTCTGGTCCGGTTTGATCCGGTCTAATCAGGTCAAAACCGGTTTGAGCCGGTGAAAACCGGTTTTAGCCGGTCTGGAGTGGTTTGAGCTGGTCAAAACCGGTTTGAGCCCGTCTGGTCTGGTTTGAGCCGGTCTGGTCTGGTTTGAACCAGTAAAAACAGGTTTGAGACGTTCTGGTCTGGTTTGACCCGGTCAAAACCGGTTTGTGAACCGGTTTTTTCCTGTCTGGGCCGGTCTGGTCCAGTTTGATGCAATTTCAGCTGGTGTGGGCTGGTCGAGTCTGGTTTGATCTGGTCAAAACCGCTTTGAGCTGGTCAAAAATGGTTTGAGCCGGTCTGGTCTGGTTTAAGCCAGTCTGGTCTGGTTTGAGCCGGTCAAAACATGCTCGGGTCGGTCAAAACCGGTTTGAGCCGGTCTGGTCTGGTTTGAGCGGTCTGGTCTGGTTTGAGCCGTCAAAACCGGTTTGTGGCCCAGTTTTAGGCGGTCTGGGCTGGGCTGGTCCGGTTTGATCCGATTTTAGCCGGTCTGGGCCGGTCTGATTCGGTTTGATCCGGTCCCATGCGGTCAAAACTGGTCTCATCCGGTCAAAACCAGTCTCATCCCTTAAAAACCAGTTTCAACCGGTCGGGTGTGGTTTGAGAAGGTCAAAACCGGTTTGAGCCGGTCTGGTCTTGTTTGAGCCGGTCTGTTCTGGTTTAAGACGGTCAAAACCGATTCGAGCCTCTCTGAGCCGGTCTGGTCTGGTTTGATCTGGTCTAATCAGGTCAAAACCGGTTTGAGCCAGTGAAAACCGGTTTTAGCCGGTCTGGAGTGGTTTGAGCCGGTCAAAACCGGTTTGAGCCGGTCAAAACCAGATTGAGCCAGTCAAAACCGGTTTGAAGAGTTCTGGTCTGATTTGAGCCGGTCTGGCCCGGTTTGAGCCGGTCTGGCCCGGTTTTAGCCGGTCTGGGCCGGTGTCTTCCGGTTTGATCCAGTTTCAGCCAGTCTGGGCCTGTCTGGTCCGGTTTGATCTGGTGTGATCTGGTGTGCTCCGGTTTGAGCCTGTGTCATCCGGTCAAAACCGGTTTGAGCTGGTCTGGGCCGGTCTGGTTCGGTTTGAGCCAGTCTGGTCTGGTTTGAGCCAGACAAAACCGGTTCTAGCCGGTCAAATCTGGTTTGAGCCGGTTTGGTCTGGTTGAAGCCAGTCAAAACGGATTCGAGCCTGTCTGAGCCGGTCTGGTCCAGTTTGATCCGGTCTAATCAGGTCAAAACCGTTTTGAGCCAGTGAAAACCGGTTTTAGCCGGTCTGGAGTGGTTTGATGTGGTCAAAACCGATTTGAGGCCGTCAAAACCAGTTTGAGCCGGTCTGTTCTGGTTTGAGCCGGTCAAAACCGGCTCAGGTCGGTCAAACTGGTTTGAACCGGTCTGGTCTGGTTTCAGCCGGTCAAAACCGGTTTGAGCCAGTCTGGTCCGGTTTGAGGCGGTCTGGTCTGGTTTGATCTGGTCAAAACCGGTTTGTGGCCCGGTTTTAGCCTGTCTGGGCCGGTCTCATTCGGTTTGATCAGGTCTCATCCGGTGAAAACCGGTTTTAGCCGGTCAAAACCGGTTTGAGCCGGTCTGGTCCGGTTTGAGGCGGTCAAAACCGGCTCAGGCCGGTCAAAACCAGTTTCAGCCGGTCTGGTCTGGTTTGAGCCGGGAAAACCGGTTTGTGGCCCGGTTTTAGCCTGTCTGGGCCGGTTACATCCGGTTTGATCCGGTTAAAACTGCTATGAGCCGGTCAAAACGGGTTTGAGCCGGTCTGGTGTGGTTTGAGCAGGTCAAAACCGGTTTGAGCCGGTCTGGTCTGGTTTGAGCCGGTCTGGTCTGGTTTGAGCCGGTCAACATGGTTCGAGCCAGTTTGGTCTGGTTGAAGCCAGTCAAAACCGATTCTAGCCTGTCTGAGCCCGTCTGGTTCGGTTTGATCCGGTCTAATCAGGTCAATACCGGCTTGAGCCGGTGAAAACCGGTTTTAGCCGGTCTGGAGTGGTTTGAGCCGGTCCAAACCGGTTTGAGACGGTCAAAACCGATTCGAGCCTGTCTGAGCCTGTCTGGTCGGTTTGATCCGGTCTAATCAGGTCAAAACCGGTTTGAGCCGGTCAAAACCTGTTTTAGCCGGTCTGGAGTGGTTTGAGCCAGTCAAAACCGGATTGAGCCAGTCACAACTGGTTTGAACCTCTCTGGTCTGGTTTGAGCCAGTCAAAACCGGTTTGAGCCGGTCTAGCCCGGTTTTAGCCAGTCTGGGCAGGTCTGGTCTGGCTTGATCTGGTTTCACCTGGTCTGGGCCAGTCTGGTCAGGTTTGATCCGGAGTCATCTGGTGAAAACCGGTTTGAGCCAGTCTGGTCCAGTTTCAGCCATTGTGGTCTGGTTTGTGCCTGTCAAAACCGGTTTGTGGCCCGGTTTTAGCCGGTCTGGGACGGTCTGCTCTGGTTTGATCCGGTTTCAGCTGGTCTGGGCTGGTCGAGTCCGTTTTGATCCGGTCAAAAGCGCTTTGAGCCGTTCAAAACCAGTTTGAGCCAGTCTGGTCTGGTTTGAGCCGATCTGGTCTGGTTTGAGCCGGTCAAAACCTGATAGAGCCGGTTTGGCCCGGTTTTAGCCTGTCTAGGCCAGGCTGGTTTGGTTTGAGCTGGTTTGAGCTGGTTTGTGCTGGTCTGGTCCGGTATGATCCGGTTTGGGAAGGTCTGGTCCGGTTTGATCCGGTCTCATCCGGTCAAAACCAGTTTGAGCCATTCAGGTCTGGTTTGAGCCAGTCAAAACCGGTTTGAGCCAGTCTCTTCTAGTTTCAGCCGGTCAAAACCGGTTTGAGCGGTGAAAACCGGTTTGTGGCCCAGTTTTAGGCGGTCTGGGCCGGTCTGGTCCTGTTTGATCCGGTTTGAGCCGGTCTGGGCCCGTCTGGTCCGGTTTGATACTGTCTAATACGGTCAAAATCGGTTTCAGCCGTTCAAAACCGGTTTGAGCTGGTCAAAACTGCATTGAACTGGTCTGGTTCGGTTTGATCCGGTTTCAGCTGGTCTGGGCCGGTCGAATCGGGTTTGATCTGGTCAAAACCACCTTGAGCCGGTCAAAACCGGTTTGAGCCAGTCTGGTCTGGTTTGAGCCGGTCTCGTCTGGTTTGAGCCGGTCAAAACCGGCTCAGGTCCGTCAAAACCGGTTTGAGCCCGTCTGGTCTGGTTTGAACCCGTCAAAACCGGTTTGTGGCCCAGTTTTAGGCGGTCTGGGCTGGTCTGGTCCGGTTTGATCCGATTTTAGCCGGTCTGGGCCGGTCTGATTCGGTTTGATCCGGTCTAATCCTGTCAAAACCGGTTTTAGCCAGTCAAAACCGATTTCAGCCCATCTGGTGTGGTTTGAGCAGGTCAAAACCTGTTTGAGCCAGTCTCGTCTGGTTTCAGCCGGTCAAAACCGGTTCGAGCCGGTTTGGTCTGGTTGAAGCCAGTCAAAACCGATTCGAGCCTGTCTGAGCCGGTCTGGCACGGTTTGATCCGGTCTAATCAGGTCAAAACCTTTTTGAGCCGGTCAAAACCGGTTTGATCCGGTCTGGTCTGGTTTGAGCCGGTTTGGTCTGGTTTGAGCCGGTCAAAACCGCTTCGAGCCAGTCAAAACCGGTTTGAGCCGGTTTGGTCTGGTTGAAGACAGTCAAAACCGATTCGAGCCTGTCTGAGCCAGTCTGGCACGGTTTGATCCAGTCTAATCAGGTCAAAACCGTTTTGAGCCGGTGAAAACCGGTTTTAGCCGGTCTGGAGTGGTTTGAACCGGTCAAAACGGGTTTGAGCCGGTCAAAACCGAATTGAGCCCATCAAAACCGGTTTGAACCGGTATGGTCTGATTTGAGCTGATCAAAACCAGTTTGAGCCAGTCTGGCCCGGTTTTAGCCGGTCTGGGCCGGTCTGGTCAGGTTTGATCCGGTTTTAGCCGGTCTAGGCACGTCTTGTCCGGTTTGATCCGGTGTGAGCCGGTCTGGTCCTGTTTGATCTGGTGTCATCCGTTCAAAACCGGTTTGAGCCGGTCTGGTCCGGTTTGAACTGGTCTGGTCTGGTATGAGCCAGTCAAAACCAGCTCAGGCTGGTCAAAACCGGTTTGAGCCAGTCTGGTCTGGTTTGAGCCGCTCAAAACCGGTTTGTGGCCCACTTTTAGCCGATCTGGCCCCGTGTGGTCCGGTTTGCTCGGGCTTCAGCTGTTCTGGGCGGTCTGCTGCGGTTTCATCCAGTTTGAGCCGGTCTGGTCTGGTTTTATCCTGTCTCATCTGGTCAAAACCAGTTTGAGCCAGTCTCTTCTAGTTTCAGCCGGTCAAAGCCGGTTTGAGGCAGTGTGGTCTGGTTTGAGCCGGTCTGGTCTGGTTTGAGCCAGTCAAAATCTGATTGAGCCGGATTGGCCCGGTTTTAGCCGGTCTGGGCCGGTCTGGTCCGGTTTGAGCCGGTCTGGTCCAGTTTGATCCGGTTTTAGCCGGTCTGGGCCGGTCTGGTCTGGTTTGAGAAGGTCTGGTACGGTTTGATCCGGTCTAATCCGATCAAAACCGGTGTGAGCCGGTCAGGTCTGGTTTGAGCCGGTCAAAACAGGTTCAAGTCGGTCTTGTCTGGTTTGAGCTGGTCAAAATAGGTTTGAGCCGGTTTGGCCTGGTGTTAGGCGGTCTGGGCCGGTCTGGTCCGGTTTGATCTGGTTTGAGCCAGTCTGGTCTGGTTTGAGCCGGTCAAAACCGGTTTGAGCCGGTCTGGTCTGGTTTGAGAAGGTCAAAATAGGTTTGGGCCGCTTTGGCCCAGTTTTAGGCGGTCTGGGCCGTTCTGGTCCGGTTTGATCCGGTTTTAGCCGGTCTAGGCACGTCTTGTCCGGTTTGATCCAGTCTCATATGGTCAAAATCGGTTTCAGCTGGTCAAAACCGGTTTGAGCCGGTCTGGTGTGGTTTGATCCGTTCAAAACCGGTTTGATCCGGTCAAAATCGCTTCGAGCTGTTCAAAACCGGTTTGAGCGGTCAAAACCGGATTGAACCGGTCCGGTCTGGTTTGAGCCAGTCAAAACCGGTTTGAGCCGGTCTGGTCTGGTTTCAAATGGTCTGGTCGGGTTTGAGTCACTGAAAACCTGGTTAGGTCGGTCAAAACCGGTTTGAGCTGGTCTGGTCTGGTTAGAACCGGTCAAAACCGGTTTGAGCCGGTCTGGTCCAGTTTGAGCCGGTCTGGTCCTGTTTGATCCGGTGTCATCCGGTCAAAACCGGTTTGAGCCGGTCTGGTCCGGTTTGAGCCAGTCTGGTCTGGTTTGAGCCAGTCAAAACAGGTTTGTGGCCCGGTTTTAGCCGCTCTGGGCCGGTCTGGTCTGGTTTCATCCGGTTTCAGCTGGTCTGGGCCGGTTGAGTCTGGTTTGATCCAGTCCAAACCGCTTTGAGCCGGTCAAAACCGGTTTGAGCCGGTCTGGTCTGGTTTGAGCTGGTCTGGTCTGGTTTGAGCCGGTCAAAACCGGCTCAGGTCGGTCAAAACCGATTTGAGCCGGTCTGGTCTGGTTTGAACCGGTCAAAACCGGTTTGTGGCCCAGTTTTAGGCCGTCTGGGCCGGGCTGGTCCGGTTTGATCCGATTTTAGCCGGTCTGGGCCGGTCTGATTCGGTTTGATCCGGTCCCATGCGGACAAAACCGGTCTCATCCGGTCAAAACCAGTTTCAACCGGTCGGGTGTGGTTTGAGAAGGTCAAAACCGGTTTGAGCCGGTCTGGTCTGGTTTGAGCCGGTCTGTTCTGGTTTAAGATGGTCAAAACCGATTCGAGCCTCTCTGAGCCGGTCTGGTCTGGTTTGATCTGGTCTAATCAGGTCAAAACCGGTTTGAGCTGGTGAAAACCGGCTTTAGCCGGTCTGGAGTGGTTTGAGCCGGTCCAAACCAGTTTGAGCCGGTCAAAACCGGATTGACCCAGTCAAAATCGGTTTGGAGAATTCTGGTCTGATTTGAGCCGGTCTGGCACGGTTTGAGCCGGTCTGGCCCGGTTTTAGCCGGTCTGGGCCGGTCTCTTCTGGTTTGACCCAGTTTCAGCCAGTCTGGGCCTGTCTGGTCCAGTTTGATCCGGTGTTAGCCGGTGTGCTCCGGTTTTAGCCGGTGTCATCCGGTCAAAACCGGTTTGAGTCGGTCTGGTCCGGTTTAAGCCAGTCTGGACTGGTTTGAGCCGGTCAAAATTGGTTCAGGCTGGTGAAAACCAGTTTGTGGCCCGGTTTCAGCCGGTCTGGGCCGGACTGCACCAGTTTTTTCCGGTTTCAGCTGGTCTGGGCCAGACGAGTCTGGTTTGATCCATTCAAAACTGCTTTGAGCCGGTCAAAACCGGTATGAGCCAGTCTGGTCTGGTTTGAGCCGGTCAAAACCGGCTCAGGTCGGTCAAAACCGGTATGAGCCTGTCTGGTCTGCATTGAACCTGTCAAAACCGGTTTGTGGCCCAGTTTAAGGTGGTCTGGGCCGGTCTAGTCTGGTTTGATCTGATTTTAGCCATTCTGGGCAGGTCTGATTCGGTTTATCCGGTCTCATCCGGTCAAAACCGGTTTTAGCCGGTCAAAACCGGTTTCAGCCGGTCTGGTGTGGTTTGAGCAGGTCAAAACCGATTTGAGCCGATCTGGTCTTATTTGAGCCGGTCTGCTCGGTTTGAGCCTTTCAAAATTGGTTTGAGCCGGTTTTGTCTGGTTGAAGCCAGTCAAAACCGATTCGAGCCTGTCTGAGCTGGTCTGGTCCGGTTTGATCTGGTCTAATCAGGTCAAAACCGGTTTGAGCCAGTGAAAACGGGTTTTAGCCGGTCTGGAGTGGTTTGAGCTGGTCAAAACCGTTTGAGCCGGACAAAACCGGATTGAGCCAGTCAAAACCGCTTTGAACCGGTCTGGTCTGGTTTGAGCCGGTCAAAACCGTTTTGAGCCGGTCTGGCCCGGTTTTAACCGGTCTGTGCCGGTCTGGTCTGGTTTGGTCCGGTTTCATCCGGTCTGGGAGTGTCTGGTCTGGTTTGATCCGGTGTGAGCTGGTCTGGTCCGGTTTGATCCAGTGTCATCTGGTCAAAACTGGTTTGAGCCGGTCTGGTCCAGTTTGAGCCGGTCAAAAATGGCTCAGGCTGGTCAAAACCGGTTTGAAACGGTCTGGTCTGGTTTGAGCCGGTCTGGTCTGGTTTGAGCCGATCAAAACCGGCTCAGGTCGGTCAAAACCGGTTTGGGCCAGTCTGGTCTGGTTTGAACTGGTCAAAACCAATTTGTGGCCCAGTTTTAGGCGGTCTGGGCCGGGCTGGTCCGTTTTGATCCCATTTTAGCCGGTCTGGGCCGGTCTGATTCGGTTTGATCCGGTCTCATCCGGTCAAAACTGGTCTCATCTGGTCAAAACCAGTTTCAGCCGGTCGGGTGTGGTTTGAGCAGGTCAAAACCGGTTTGAGCCGGTCTGGTCTGGTATGAGCCGGTCTGGTCTGGTTTAGGATGGTCAAAACCTATTCGAGCCTCTCTGAGCTGGTCTGGTCCGGTTTGATCCGGTCTAATCAGGTCAAAACCGGTTTGAGCTGGTGAAAACCGGTTTTAGCCAGTCTGGAGTGGTTTGAGCCGGTCAAAACCGGAATGAGCCAGTCAAAACCGGTTTGAACCGGTCTGGTCTGGTTTGAGCCGCTCTGGCCCGGTTTGAGCTGGTCTGGCCCGGTTTTAGCTGCTCTGGGCCGGTCTGGTCTGGTTTCATCCGGTTTCAGGTGGTCTGGGCCGGTCGAGTCTGGTTTGATCCGGTCCAAACCGCTTTGAGACAGTCAAAACCGCTTTGAGCCGGTCTGGTCTGGTTTGAGCCGGTCTGGTCTGGTTTGAGCCGATCAAAACCGGCTCAGGTCGGTCAAAACCGGTTTGGGCCAGTCTGGTCTGGTTTGAACTGGTCAAAACCAATTTGTGGCCCAGTTTTAGGCGGTCTGGGCCGGGCTGGTCCGTTTTGATCCGATTTTAGCCGGTCTGGGCCGGTCTGATTCGGTTTGATCCGGTCTCATCCGGTCAAAACCGGTCTCATCTGGTCAAAACCAGTTTCAGCCGGTCGGGTGTGGTTTGAGCAGGTCAAAACCGGTTTGAGCCGGTCTGGTCTGGTATGAGCCGGTCTGGTCTGGTTTAGGACGGTCAAAACCTATTCGAGCCTCTCTGAGCTGGTCTGGTCCGGTTTGATCCGGTCTAATCAGGTCAAAACCGGTTTGAGCTGGTGAAAACCGGTTTTAGCCAGTCTGGAGTGGTTTGAGCCGGTCAAAACCGGAATGAGCCAGTCAAAACCGGTTTGAACCGGTCTGGTCTGGTTTGAGCCGCTCTGGCCCGGTTTGAGCTGGTCTGGCCCGGTTTTAGCCGCTCCGGGCCGGTCTCTTCCTGTTTGATCTGGTTTCAGCCAGTCTGGGCCTGTCTGGTCCAGTTTGATCCGGTGTGAGCCGGTGTGCTCCAGTTTGAGCCGGTGTCATCCGGTCAAAACCGGTTTGAGCCGGTCTGGTCCGGTTTGAGCCAGTCTGGACTGGTTTGAGCCGGTCAAAATTGGTTCAGGCTGGTGAAAACCGGTTTGTGGCCCGGTTTCAGCCGGTCTGGGCCGGACTGCTCCGGTTTTTTCCGGTTTCAGCTGGTCTGGGCCAGTCGAGTCTGGTTTGATCCGTTAAAAACCGCTTTGGGCTGGTCAAAACCGGTTTGAGCCAGTCTGGTCTGGTTTGAGCCAGTCAAAACCGGCTCAGGTCAGTCAAAACCGGTATGAGCCTGTCTGGTCTGCATTGAACCTGTCAAAACCGGTTTGTGGCCCAGTTTAAGGTGGTCTGGGCCGGTCTAGTCTGGTTTGATCTGATTTTAGCCGTTCTGGGCAGGTCTGATTCAGTTTATCCGGTCTCATCCGGTCAAAACCGGTTTTAGCTGGTCAAAACCGGTTTCAGCCGGTCTGGTGTGGTTTGAGCAGGTCAAAACCGATTTGAGCCGATCTGGTCTTATTTGAGCCGGTCTGCTCGGTATGAGCCTTTCAAAATTGGTTTGAGCTGGTTTTGTCTGGTTGAAGCCAGTCAAAACCGATTCGAGCCTGTCTGAGCCGGTCTGGTCCAGTTTGATCTGGTCTAATCAGGTCAAAACCGGTTTGAGCCGGTGAAAACCGGTTTTAGCCGGTCTGGAGTGGTTTGAGCTGGTCAAAACCGGTTTGAGCCGGACAAAACCGGATTGAGCCAGTCAAAACCGCTTTGAACCGGTCTGGTCTGGTTTGAGCCGGTCAAAACCATTTTGAGCTGGTCTGGCCTGGTTTTAACCGGTCTGTGCCGGTCTGGTCCAGTTTGGTCCGGTTTCATCCGGTCTGGGAGTGTCTGGTCTGGTTTGATCCGGTGTCATCTGGTCAAAACCGGTTTGAGCCGGTCTGGTCCAGTTTGAGCCGGTCAAAAATGGCTCAGGCTGGTCAAAACCGGTTTGAAACGGTCTGGTCTGGTTTGAGCCAGTACAAACCGGTTTGTGGCCCGGTTTTAGCCGGTCTGGCCCGGTCTGGTCCGGTTTGATCTGGTTTCAGCCAGTCTGGCCCGGTCTGTTCTGGTTTGAGCCGGTCAAAGTAGGTTTGAGCCAGTTTGGCACGGTTTTAGGCTGTCTGGGCTGTTCTGGTCCGGTTTGATACGGTTTTAGCTGGTCTTGGCTCGTCTGGTCCGGTTTCATCCGGTCTCATATGACCAAAATCGGTTTCAGCCGGTCAATACCGGTTTGAGCCGGTCTGGTGTGGTTTGAGCCGGTCAAAACCAGTTTTAGCCTGTCAAAACCGATACGAGCCGTTCAAAACCGGATTGAACCGGTCTGGTCTGGTTTGAGCCGGTAAAAACCGCTATGAGCAGGTCAAAACCTGTTTGAGATGGTCTCATCTGGTTTTAGCCCTTCTGGTCTGTTTTGAGCTGGTCAAAACCGGTTTGTGGCCTAGTTTTAGGCGGTCTGGGCCGGTCTGGTCACTTTGAAAATTCCACAAGAACATACTTAGCGAAAGGCTACTTGAGGGGAAAGATTTAACTCTGTGAGATGAATTAACAGAACACAAAGCCGTTTCTCAGAAAGCTTCTTTCCATTTTCTAATGGAAGAGATTCACTTTTTCACCATAGCCCTCTATGGGCTTCCAAATATCACTTTGCAAATTCCACAAAAACAGTCTTAGCGAAGGGCTTCTTGAGGGGAAAGCTGTAACTCTGTGAGATGAATTACAGAACACAAAGCAGTTTCTCAGAATACTTCTTTCCAGTTTTTAAATGAAGATAATTCATTTTTCACAATAGCCCTCTATAGAATTCTGAATATCACTTTGCAAATTAAACAAGAACAGTTTTAGCGAAAGGCTTCTTGAGGGGAAAGCTGTAACTCTGTGAGATGAATTAAGAGAACACAAAGCCGTTTCTCAGAAAACTTCTTTCAAGTTTTTAGGTGAAGATATTTCCTTTTTAACCATAGCCCTCTAAGGGCTTCCAAATATCACCTTGCAAATTCCACAAGAACAGTCTTAGTGAAAGACTTCTTGAGGGGAATGCTGTAACTCTGTGAGATGAAATAACAGAACACAAAGCAGTTTCTCAGAAAGCTTCTTTCAGGTATTTAACTGAAGATATTTACTTTTTCACAATAGGCGTCTCTGGGGTACCAAATATCACTTTGGAAATTCCACAAGAACAGTCTTAGTGTAGGACTTCTTTAGGGGAAAGCTGTAACTCTGTGAGATGAATTAACAGAACACAAAGAAGTTTCTAAGAAACCTTCTTTTCAGTTTTTATCTTAGGATATTTCCTTTCTAACCATAGCCCTCTATGGGCTTCCAAATATCACTTTGCAAATTCTGCAAGAACAGTCTTAGCAAAAGGCTTCTTGAGGGGAAATCTGTTACACTGTGAGATGAATTACCAGAATATAAAGCAGTTTTCAGAAAACTTCTTTCCAGTTTTTAATGAAGATATTTTCTTTTTCACCATCGCCCTCTATGGTCTTCCAGATATCACTTTGAATATTACACAAGAACAGTCTTAGTCAACGGCTTCTTGAGGGGAAAGCTGTAACACTGTGAGATGAATTAACAGAACACAAAGCAGTTTCACAGAAAGCTTCTTTCCGATTTTTATCGGAGGACATTTACTTTTTCACCATATCCCTCTAGGGTCTTCCAAATGTCACTTTGCAAATTCCACAAGAACAATCTTTGCGAAAGGCTTCATGAGGGGAAAGCTGAAACTCTGTAAGATGAATTAACAGAACACAAAACAGTTTCTCAGATAGATTCTTTCCAGTATTTATCTGAACATATTTTATTTTTCACCATAATCCTCCATGGGCTTCCAAATATCACTTTGCAAATTCCAAAAGAACAGTCTTAGTGAACGGCCTCTTGAGGGGAAAGCTGTAACTCTGTGAGATCAACTAGAAGAACACAAAACAGTTTCTCAGAAAGCTTCTTTCCAGTTTTTATCAGAGGACCTTCCCTTTTTCACCATAGGCCTCTATGGGATTCCAAATATCAGTTTGCAAATTTCACAAGAACAGTCTTAGCGAAAGGCTTCTTGAGGGGAAACCTATAACTCTGTGAGATGAATTAACAGTACACAAAACAGTTTCTCAGAGAGCTTCTTTCCAGTTTTTAACTTAAGATATTACCTTTTTCACCATAGCCCTCTATAGGCTTCCAAATATCACTTTCCAAATTCAACAAGAACAGTTTTAGTGAAAGGCTTCTTGAGGGGAAAGCTGTTACTCTGTGAGATGAATTAACAGAACACAAAGCAGTTTCTCAGAATGCTTCTTTCCAGTTTTTAACAGAAGAGATTTCCTTTTTCACCATAGCCCTCTAAGGGCATCCAAATATCACTTTCCAAATTCCAAAAGAACAGTATTAGCGAAAGGCTTCTTGAGGTGAAAGCTGTAACTCTGTGAGATGTATTAACAGAACACAACGCAGTTTCTCAGAAAGCTTCTTTCCAGTTTTTCAAAGAAGATATTTCCTTTTTCAACATAGCCCTCTAAGGGCTTCGAAATATCACTTTGGAAATTCCACAAGAACAGTCTTAGCGAAAGGCTTCTTGAGTGGAAAGCTGTAACTCTGTGAGATGAATTCACAGAACACAAAGCAGTTTCTCAGAAAGCTTCTTTCCAGTTTTTAACTGAAGATATTTCTTCTTTACCATAGACCTCTAGGGGCTTCCAAATTTCACTTTGCAAATTCCACAAGAACCTTCTTACCGAGAGGCTTCTTGAGGGGAGAGCTGTAACTCAGTGAGATGAATTAACAGAACACAATGCAGTTTCTCAAAAAGCTTCTTTCCAGTTTTTAACTGAAGAGATTTCCTCTTTCACCCTAGCAGTCTGTGGGCTTCCAAATATCATTTTGAATATTCCACAAGAACAGTCTTAGTGAAAGGCTTCTTGAGGGGAAAGCTGTAACTCTGTGAGATGAATTAACAGAACACAAAGCAGTTTCTCAAAAGGCTTCTTTTCAGTTTTTATCTTAGGATATATCATTTTTAACCACAGCTCTCTATGGGCTTCCAAATATCACTTTTTAAATTCCACAAGAACTCTCTTAGCGAAAGGTTTCTTGAGAGGAAATCTGTAACTCTGTGAGATGAATTAACAGAACACAAAGCAGTTTCTCAGAACGCTTCTTTCCAGTTTTAAACTGAAGATATTTCCTGTTTCACCATAGCCCTCCATGGGCTTCCAAATATCACTTTGCAAATTCCACAAGAACAGTCTTAGTGAAAGTTTTATCCAGGGGAAAGCTGTAACTCTTTGAGATGATTAACAGAACACAAAACAGTTTCTCAGAAAGCTTCTTTCCAGTTTTTAACTGAAGATGTTACCTTTTTCACCATAGCCCTCTATAGACTTCCAAATATCACTTTGAAAATTCCACAAGAACACACTTAGCGAAAGGCTACTTGAGGGGAAACTTTAACTCTGTGAGATGAATTAAAAGAACACAAAGCCGTCTCTCAGAAAGCTTCTTTCCAGTTTCTAACGGAAGAGATTTCCTTTTTCACCATAGCCCTCTATGGGCTTCCAAATATCACTTTGCAAATTCCACAAAAACAGTCTTAGCGAAGAGCTTCTTGAGGGGAAAGCTGTAACACTGTGAGATGAATTACAGAACACAAAGCAGTTTCTCAGAAAACTTCTTTCCAGTTTTTAAATGAAGATAATTCGTTTTCCACAATAGCCCTCTATAGGCTTACGAATATCACTTTGCAAATTAAACAAGAACAGTCTTAGCGAAAGGCTTCTTGAGGGGAAAGCTGTAACTCTGTGAGATGAATTAAGAGAACACAAAGCCGTTTCTCAGAAAGCTTCTTTCACGTTTTTAGCTGAAGATATTTCCTTTTTAACCATAGCCCTCTATGGGCTTCCAAATATCACTTTGCAAATTCCACAAGAACAGTCTCAGTGAAAGACTTCTTGAGGGGAATGCTGTAACTCTGTGAGATGAATTAACAGAACACAATGCAGTTTCTCAAAAAGCTTGTTTCAGTTTTTAACTGAAGATAATTCCTTTTTCACCATAGCCCTCTATGGGCTTCCAAATATCACTTTGCCAGTTCCAGAAGAACAGTCTTAGCAAAAGACTTCTTCAGCGGAAAGCTGTAACTCTGTGAGATGAATTAACAGAACACAAAGCAGTTTCTCAAAAACCTTCTTTTCAGTTTTTATCTTAGGATATTTCCTTTTTCACCACAGCTCTCTGTGGGCTTCCAAATATCACTTTTTAAATTCCACAAGAACAACCTTAGGGAAAGGATTCTTGAGGGGAAAGCTGAAAATCTGTGTGATGAATTAAGAGAACACAAAGCAGTTTCTCAGAAAACTTCTTTGCACTTTTTAACTGAAGATATTTCCTTTTTCACCATAGCCCTCTAAGGGCATCCAAATATCACTTTGCAAATTCCACAAGAACAGTCTTAGCGAAAGGCTTCTTGAGGGGAAAGCTGTAAGTCTCTGAGATGAATTATCAGAACACAAAGCCGTTTCTCAGAAAGCTTCTTTCCAATTTTTAACAGAAGAGAATGCCTTTTTCACCGTTGCCCTCTATGGGCTTCCAAATATCACTTTTCAAATTCCACAAGAACAGTCTTAGCGAAAGGCTTCTTGAGGGGAAAGCTGTAACTCTGTGAGATGAATTAACAGAACACAAACCAGTTTCTCAGAAAGCTTCTTTACAGTTTTTAACTGAAGATAATTCCTTTTTCACCATAGACTTCTATAGGCTTCCAAATATTACTTTGCAAATTCCACAAGAACAGTCTTAGCGAAGGCTTCTTGAGGGAAGCTGTAACTCTGTGAGATGAATTAACAGAACACAAAGCTGTTTTTCAGAAAGCTTCTTTCCAGTTTTTGACTGAAGATATTTCATTTTTCACCATAGCCCTCTATGAGCTTCCAAATATCACTTTGAAATTCCACAAGAACAGTATTAGCGAAAGGCTTCTTGAGGGGAATGCTGTAGCTCTGTGAGATGAATTAACAGAACACAAAGCAGTTTCTCAGAAAGCTTCTTTCCAGTTTTTAACTGAAGATATTTCCTTTTTCACCATAGCCCTCTATGGGCTTCCAAATATCACTTTGCAAATTCCACAAGAACAGTCCAAGCGAAAGGCTTCTTGAGGGGAAAGCTGTAACTCTGTGAGATGAATTAACAGAACACAAAGCTGTTTTTCAGAAAGCTTCTTTCCAGTTTTTGACTGAAGATATTTCATTTTTCACCATAGCCCTCTATGAGCTTCCAAATATCACTTTGAAATTCCACAAGAACAGTATTAGCGAAAGGCTTCTTGAGGGGAATGCTGTAGCTCTGTGAGATGAATTAACAGAACACAATGCAGTTTCTAAAAAGCTTCTTTCAAGTTTTTGACTGAAGATATTTCCTTTTTCAACGTAGCCCTTATGGGCTTCCAAATATCACGTTGAAATTACACAAGAACAGTCTTAGAGAAGGACTTCTTGAGGGGAAGCTGTAACTCTGTGAGATGAATTAACAGAACACTAAGACGTTTCTCAGAAAGCTTCTTTCCAGTTTTTAATGAAGAGACTTCCTTTTTCACCATAGCCCTAATTGGGCTTTCAAATATCCCATTGGAAATTCCACAAGAGCAGACTTAGCGAAAGGTTTCTTGAGGGGAAAGCTGTAACTCTGTGAGATGAATTTAGAGAACACAAAGCCGTTTCTAAGAAAGATTCTTTGCAGTATTTTACTGAAGATATTTCCATTTTCACCATAGCCCACTATGGGCTTCAAAATATCACTTTTTAAATTCCAAAAGAACAGTCTTAGGGAAAGCCTTCTTGAGGTGAAAGCTGTAACTCTGTGAGATGAATTGACAGAACACAAAGCAGTTTCTCATAAAGCTTCTTTCCCTTTTTAACAGAAGATATTTTCTTTTCCACCTCAGCCCTGTATGGGCTTCCAAATGTCACTTTGCAAATTCCACAAGAACAGTCTTAGCGAAAGGCTTCTTGAGAGGAAAGCTATAACTCTGGGGAAGAATTAACAGAACAAAAAGCAGTTTCTCAGAAAGCTTCTTTCCAGTTTTTAACTGAAGATATTTTCTTTTTCACCATAACCCTCTATGGGCTTCCAAATATCACTTTGCAAATTCCACAAGAACAGTATGAGCAAAAGGCTTCTTGAGGGAAAAGCTGTAACTCTGTGAGATTAATTAACAGGAAACAAAGCAGTTTCTTAGAAAGGTTATTTCCACTTTTTAACGGAAGAGATTTCCTTTTCCAACATAGCCCTCTGTGGGCTTCCAAATATCTCTTTGCAAATTCCACAAGAACAGTCTTATCGAAAGTCTTCTTCAGGGGAAAGCTGTAACTCTGTGAAATGAATTAACAGAACATAAAGCAGTTTCTCAGAAGGATTCTTTCCAGTTTTTAAATGAAGATATTTCCTATATCACCATAGACCTCTATGGGCTTCCAAATCTCACTTTGTAAATTCCGCAAGAAGAGTCTTAGCGAAAGGTTTCTTGAGGGGAAAGCTGTGTCTCTGTGAGTTGAATTAACAGAACACAAAGCAGTTTCCCCAAA
Source organism: Erythrocebus patas (assembly GCA_023783455.1). NCBI lineage: Eukaryota > Metazoa > Chordata > Mammalia > Primates > Cercopithecidae > Erythrocebus > Erythrocebus patas. The sequence goes on along the minus strand of JAKFHT010000895.1, from coordinate 6,886 downwards.
AGCTTCTTTTCAGTTTTTATCTTAGGATACTTCCTTTTTCACCATAGCGCGCTGTGGGCTTCCAAATATCACTTTTTAAATTCCACAAGAACAGTCTTAGCGAAAGGCTTCTTGAGGGAAAGCTGTAACCCTGTGAGATGAATTAACGGAACACAAAGCAGTTTCTGAGAGAGCTTCTTTCCAATTTTTGACTGAAGATATTTCCTTTTTCAACATAGCCCTCCATGGGCTTCCAAATATAACTTTGAAAATTTCACAAGAACAGTCTTAGCGAAAGGCTTCTCCAGGGGAAAGCTGTAACTCTTTTAGATGAATTAACAGAACACAAAACAGTTTCTCAGAAAGCTTCTTTCCAGTTTTTAACAGAAGATATTTCCTTTTCAGCATAGACCTCTATAGGCTTCCAAATATCACTTTGAAAATTCCAAAAGAACAGTCTTAGCGAAAGGCTTCTTGAGGATACAGCCTTAACTCTGTGAGATGAATTAACAGAACACAAAGCAGTTTCTCAGAAAGCTTCTTTCCAGTTTTTAACTGAAGATAATTCCTTTTTCACAATATACATCTTTAGGCTTACAAATATCACTTTGCAAATTCCACAAGAACAGTCTTAGCGAAAGACTTCTTGAGGTGAAAGTTGTAACTCCGTGAGATGAATTGACAGAACACAAAGCAGTTTCTCATAAAGCTTCTTTCCTGTTTTTAACAGAAGATATTTCCTTTTTCACCTTAGCCCTCTATGGGCTTCCAAATATCACTTTGCCAATTCCACAAGAACAGTCTTAGTGAAAGGTTTCTTGAGGGGAAAGCTGTAACTCTGTAGATGAATTAACAGAAAAAAAAGGAGTTTCTCAGAAAGCTTCTTTCCAGTTTTTAACGGAAGAGATTTTCTTTTTCACTATAGCCCTCTGTGGGCTTCCAAATATCACTTTGCAAATTCCACAAGAACAATCATAGAGAAAGACTTCTTGAGGGTAAAGCTTTAACTCTATGAGATGAATAAACAGAACACAAAGAAGTTTCTCAGAAAGCTTCTTTTCAGTTTTTATCTTAGGATATTTCCTTTTTCACCTTAGCCCTGCATGGGCTTCCAAATATAACTTTTTAAATTCCACAAGAACAGTCTTAGCGAAAGGCTTCTTGAGCGCACAGCTGTAACTCTGTGAGATGAATTAAGAGAACACAAAGCCGTTTTTCAGAAAGCTTCTTTCCAGTTTTTAACGGAAGATATTTCCTTTCTCACCATAGCCCTCTATGGGCTTCCAAATATAACTTTTTAAATTCCACAAGAACAGTCTTAGCGAAAGGCTTCTTGTTTGGAATGTTGTAACTCTGTGAGATGAATTAACAGAAAACAAAGCAGTTTCTCAAAAAGCTTCTTTCCAGTTTTTAACGAAAGTTATTTCTTTTTTCACCATAGCCCTCTATGGGCATCCAAATATCACTTTGCAAATTCCATAAGAACAGTCTTAGCCAAAGTGTTCTTTAGGGGAAAACTGTAACTCTGTGAGATGAATTAACAGAATGCAAAGCAGTTTCTCAGAAAGCTTCTTTCCAGTTTTTAACAGAAGATATTTCCTTTTTCACTTTAGCTTTCTATGGCCCTCAAAATATTACTATTTAAATTCCAGAAGAACAGTCTAAGCGAAAGACTTCTTGAGGCGAAAGCTATAACTCTCTGAGATGAATTAACAGAACACAAAGCAGTTTCTCAGAAAGCTTCTTTCAGTTTTTATCTTAGGATATTTCCTTTTCACCATAGCCCTCTATGGGCTTCCAAATATCACTTTGCAAATTCCACAAGAACAGTCTTAGCGAAAGGCTTCTTGAGGGAAAGCTGTAACTCTGTGAGATGAATTAACAGAACACAAAGCAGTTTCTCAGAAAGCTTCTTTCCAGTTTTTAACTGAAGATATTTCCTTTTCACCATAGCCTCTATGGGCTTCCAAATATCACTTTGCAAATTCCACAAGAACAGTCTTAGCGAAAGGCTTCTTGAGGAAAGCTGTAACTCTGTGAGATGAATTAACAGAACACAAAGCAGTTTCTCAGAAAGCTTCTTTCAGTTTTTAACGGAAGATATTTCCTTTTCACCATAGCCCTCTGGGCTTCCAAATATCACTTTGCAAATTCCACAAGAACAGTCTTAGCGAAGGCTTCTTGAGGGAAAGCTGTAACTCTGTGAGATGAATTAACAGAACACAAAGCAGTTTCTCAGAAAGCTTCTTTCCAGTTTTTAACAGAAGATATTTCCTTTTCACCATAGCCCTCTAAGGGCTTCCAAATATCGCTTTCCATATTCCAGAAGAACAGTCTTAGCGAAAGTCTTCTTGATGGGAAATCTGTAAATCTGTGATTGAATTAACAGAACACAAAGCAGTTTCTCAGAAAGCTTCTTTCAGTTTTTATCTTAGGATATTTCCTAATTCACCATAGCTCTATGGGCTTCCAAATATCACTTTGCAAATTCCACAAGAATAGTCTTAGCGTAATTCCTCTTGAGGGAAAACTGTAACTCTGTGAGATGAATTAACAGAACGCAAAGCAGTTTCTCAGAAAGCTTCTTTCCAGTTTTTAACAGAAGATATTTCCTTTTTCACTTTAGCTTTCTATGGGCCTCCAAATATTACTATTTAAATTCCAGAAGAACAGTCTAAGCGAAAGACTTCTTGAGACGAAAGCTATAACTCTCTGAGATGAATTAACAGAACACAATGCAATTTCTCAAAAATCTTTTTTTCAGTTTTTATCTTAGGATATTTCCTTTTTCACCTTAGCCCTCTATGGGTTTCCAAATATCACTTTTTAAATTCCACAAGAACAGTCTTAGCGAAAGGCTTCTTGAAGGGAAAGCTGTAACTCTGTGAGATGAATTAAGAGAACACAAAGCCGTTTCTCAGAAAGCTTATTTCCAGTTTTTAACGGAAGAGGTTTACTTTTTCACCATAGCCCTCTACGGGCTTCCAAATATCACTTTGCAAATTCCAAAAGAAGAGTCTTAGCGAAATTCTTTTGAGGAGAAAGCTGTAACTCTGCGAGATGAATTAACAGAACACAAAGCAGTTTCTCAGAAAGCTTCTTCCCAGTTTTTAACTGAAGATATTTCCTTTTTCAACATAGCCCTCTAAGGGCTTCCAAATATCGCTTTCCATATTCCAGAAGAACAGACTTCGCGAAAGTCTTCTTGATGGGAAATCTGTAAATCTGTGATTGAATTAACAGAACACAAAGCAGTTTCTCAGAAAGCTTCTTTTCAGTTTTTATCTTAGGATATTTCCTAATTCACCATAGCCCTCTATGGGCTTCCAAATATCACTTTGCAAATTCCACAAGAATAGTCTTAGCGTAATTCCTCTTGAGGGGAAAGCTGTAACTCTGTGAGATGAATTAACAGAACAAAAAGCAGGTTCTCAGAAAAATTATTTCCAGTTTTTAACGGAAGATATTTCCTTTTTCACCATAGCCCTCTATGGGCTTTCAAATATCTCTTTGCAAATTCCTCAAGAACAGTCTTAGGAAATGGCTTCTTGAGGGGAAAGCTCTAACACTGTGAGATGAATTAACAGAACACAAAGCAGTTTCTCAGAAAGCTTCTTTCCGGTTTTTAACAGAAGATATTTCCTTTTTTACCATAGACCTCTATCGGCTTCCAAATATCACTTTGCATATTCCACAAGAACTGTCTTAGCGAAAGGCTTCTTGAGGAGAAAGCTGTAACTCTGTGAGATGAATTAACAAAAAACAAAGCAGTTTCTCAGAAAGCTTCTTTTCAGTTTTTATCTTAGGATATATCCTTTTTCACCATAGCCCTCTATGGGCCTCCGAATATCACTTTGCACATACCACAAGAACAGTCTTAGCGAAAGGCTTCTTGAGGGAAAAGCTGTAACTCTGTGAGATGAATTAACAGAACACAAAGCAGTTTCTCAGAAAGCTTCTCTCAAGTAGTTAACTGAAGATATTTCCTTTTACACCATAGACCTCTACGGGCTTCCAAATATCACTTTGCAAATTCCACAAGAACAGCCTTAGCGAACGGCTTCTTGAGTAGAATGCTGTAACTCTGTGAGATGAATTAACAGAACACAAAGCAGTTTCTCAGAAAGCTTCTTTCCTGTTTTTAACTGAAGTTGTTTCGTTTTTCACCATAGCCCCCTATGGGCTTCCAAATATCACTTTGCAAATTCCACAAGAACAGTCTTAGCGAAAGGCTTCTTGAGGGGAAAGCTGTAACTCTGTGAGATGAATTAACAGAACTCAAACCAGTTTCTCAGAAAGCTTCTTTCAGTTTTTATCTTAGGATATTTCCTTTTCACCATAGCCCTCTATGGGCTTCCAAATATCACTTTGCAAATTCCACAAGAACAGTCTTAGGAAAGGCTTCTTGAGGAAAGCTGTAACTCTGTGAGATGAATTAACAGAACACAAAGCAGTTTCTCAGAAAGCTTCTTTCAGTTTTAACTGAAGATATTTCCTTTTCACCATAGCCCTCTATGGGCTTCCAAATATCACTTTGCAAATTCCACAAGAACAGTCTTAGGAAAGGCTTCTTGAGGGAAAGCTGTAACTCTCTGAGATGAATTAACAGAACACAAAGCAGTTTCTCAGAAATCTTCTTTCCAGTTTTTAACTGAAGATATTTCCTTTTCACCATAGCCCTCTATGGGCTTCCAAATATCACTTTGCAAATTCCACAAGAACTGTCTCAGGAAAGGCTTCTTGAGGAGAAAGCTGTAACTCTGTGAGATGAATTAACAGAACACAAAGCAGTTTCTCAGAAAACTTCTTTCCAGTTTTTAACTGAAGATATTTCCTTTTCACCATAGCCCTCTATGGGCTTCCAAATATCACTTTGCAAATTCCACAAGAACAGTCTTAGCGAAAGGCTTCTTGAGGGGAAAGCTGTAACTCTGTGAAGTGAATTAACAGAACACAAAGCAGTTTCTCAGAAAGCTTCTTTTCAGGTTTTATATTAGGATAATTTTTTTTTCACCATAGCCCTCTATGGGCTTCCAAATATCACTTTGCAAATTCCACAAGAACAGTCTTAGCGAAAGGCTTCTTGAGGAGAAAGCTGTAACTCTGTGAGATGAATTAATAGAACACAAAGCAGTTTCTCAGAAAGCTTCATTCAAGTAGTTAACTGAAGATATTTCCTTTTTGACCATAGTCCTCTACGGGCTTCGAAATATCACTTACCAAATTCCACAAGAACAACCTTAGTGAAAGGCTTCTTGAGGAGAACGCTGTAACTCTGTGAGATGAATTAACAGAACACAAAGAAGTTTCTCAGAAAGCTTCTTTCCAGTTTTTACCAAACTGTAACTCTGGAGATGAATTAACAGATCACAAAGCAGTTTCTCAGAAAGCTTCTTTTCGGTTTTTATCTTAGGATATTTCCATTTTCACCATAGCCCTCTATGGGCTTCTAAATATCACTTTGCAAATTCCACAAGAACAGTCCTAGCAAAATGCTTCTTGAGGAGAAAGCTTTAACTCTGTGAGTTGAATTAACAGAACACAAAGCTGTTTCTCAGAAAGCTTATTTTCAGTTTTTATCCTAGGATATTTCCTTTTTAACCATAGCCCTCTATGGGCTTCCATATATCACTTTGAAAATTCCACAGGAACAGTCTTAGTGAACGGCGTCTTGAAGGGAAAGCTGAAACTCTGTGAGATTAATTAACAGAACACAAAGCAGTTTCTCAGAAAGCTTCTTTTCAGTTTTTATCTTAGGATATTTCCTTTTCACCATAGACCTCTACGGGCTTCAAATATCACCTTGCAAATTCCACAGGAACAGACTTAATGAATGACTTCTTTAGGGGAAAGCTATAACTCTGTGAGATGAATTAACAGAACACAAAGCAGTTTCTCAGAAAGCTTCTTTCCGGTTTTTAACAGAAGATATTTCCTTTTTTACCATAGACCTCTATCGGCTTCCAAATATCACTTTGCATATTCCACAAGAACTGTCTTAGCGAAAGGCTTCTTGAGGAGAAAGCTGTAACTCTGTGAGATGAATTAATAGAACACAAAGCAGTTTCTCAGAAAGCTTCATTCAAGTAGTTAACTGAAGATATTTCCTTTTTGACCATAGTCCTCTACGGGCTTCGAAATATCACTTACCAAATTCCACAAGAACAACCTTAGTGAAAGGCTTCTTGAGGAGAACGCTGTAACTCTGTGAGATGAATTAACAGAACACAAAGAAGTTTCTCAGAAAGCTTCTTTCCAGTTTTTACCAAACTGTAACTCTGGAGATGAATTAACAGATCACAAAGCAGTTTCTCAGAAAGCTTCTTTTCGGTTTTTATCTTAGGATATTTCCATTTTCACCATAGCCCTCTATGGGCTTCTAAATATCACTTTGCAAATTCCACAAGAACAGTCCTAGCTTCTTGAGGAGAAAGCTTTAACTCTGTGAGATGAATTAACAGAACACAAAGCAGTTTCTCAGAAAGCTTCTTTTCAGTTTTATCCTAGGATATTTCCTTTTCACCATAGCCCTCTATGGGCTTCCAAATATCACTTTGCAAATTCCACAAGAACAGTCTTAGCGAAGGCTTCTTGAGGAAAGCTGTAACTCTGTGAGATGAATTAACAGAACACAAAGCAGTTTCTCAGAAAGCTTCTTTCCAGTTTTAACTGAAGATATTTCCTTTTCACCATAGCCCTCTATGGGCTTCCAAATATCACTTTGCAAATTCCACAAGAACAGTCTTAGCGAAAGGCTTCTTGAGGGAAAGCTGTAACTCTGTGAGATGAATTAACAGAACACAAAGCAGTTTCTCAGAAAGCTTCTTTCCGGTTTTTAACAGAAGATATTTCCTTTTTACCATAGCCCTCTATGGGCTTCCAAATATCACTTTGCAAATTCCACAAG
>JAKFHT010000894.1:0-44318 GCA_023783455.1 Erythrocebus patas | reverse complement strand
TGCTCAAAACCGGTTTGAGCTGTCAAAACCGGTTTGAGCCTGTCAAAACCGGTTTCAGCGGTCAAAACCGGTTTGAGCTGTTCAAAACCGGTTTGAGCTGGTCAAAACCGGTTTGAGCAGTCTGGCCTGGTTTGATTTGGTCAAAACCGTTTGAGTCGGTTTGAGCTGGTGAAAACCGGTTTGAGCCGTGAAAACCGGTTTGAGCCGGTCAAAACCGTTTTGAGCTGGTCAAAACCGGTTTGAGTCCTTTTGAGCCAGTCAAAACCGGTTTGAGCTGGTCTGTTACTGTTTGAGCCGGTCAAAACCGGTTTCAGCGGTCAAAACCGGTTTGAGCCGTTCAAAACCGGTTTGAGCCAGTTTGAGCCGGTCTAGTCGGTTTGAGCGGTCTGTTCCTGTTTGAGCCGGTCAAAATTGGTTTGAGCGGTCAAAACCGGTTTGAGCCGTCTGGCCTGGTTTGATTTGGTCAAAACCCGTATGAGACCGGTTTGAGCTGGTGAAAACCGGTTTGAGATGTTCTGTCCGGTTTGAGCTGCTCAAAACCGGTTTGAGCTGGTGAAAACCGGTTTGAGTCCTTTTGAGCCAGTCAAAACCGGTTTGAGCCTGTTTGTTCGGTTTGAGTCCAGTTTGAGCCAGTCTAGTCAGTTTGAGTCCGTTTCAGCCAGTCAAAACCGGTTTCAGCGGTCAAAACCGGTTTGAGCTGGTCTGGTCCGGATAAATACGGTCAAAACCGGTTTGAGATGTTCTGGTCGGTTTGAGCGGTTTGAGCTGGTGAAAACCGGTTTGAGCAGTCAAAACCGGTTTGAGCCGTTCAAAACCGGTTTGAGTCCGTTTCAGCCAGTCAAAACCGGTTTGAGTCTGTTTGAGCGGTCTGTTCCTGTTTGAGTCCGTTTCAGCCAGTCAAAACCGGTTTCAGCGGTCTGGTTCGGTTTGAGCCGTTCAAAACCGGTTTGAGCCGGTTTGAGCTGCTCAAAACCGGTTTGAGATGTTCTGGTCCGTTTGAGCTGGTCAAAACCGGTTTGAGTCTGTTTGAGCCGTCAAAACCGGTTTGAGCCGGTCTGGCCTGGTTTGAGTCTGGTTTGAGCAGGTCAAAACCGTTTTGAGCTGATCTGGTCCGGATAAATACGGTCAAAACCGGTTTGAGTCTGTTTGAGCCTGTCAAAACCGGTTTGAGCCGGTCTGGTCGGGTTTGAGTCCAGTTTGATCCGGTCAAAATTGGTTTGAGCCGGTCTGGCCTGGTTTGATTTGGTCAAAACCCGTTTGAGTCCGGTTTCAGCCAGTCAAAACCGGTTTGAGATGTTCTGGTCCGGTTTGAGCCAGTTTCAGCCTGTCTGGTCTGGCTTGAGCCGGTTTGAGCCGGTCTGTTACTGTTTGAGCCGGTCTCTTCCTGTTTGAGTCCAGTTTGAGCCATTCAAAACCGGTGTGAGCCAGTCTAGTCCGGTTTGAGTCCGGTTTCAGCTGGTCAAAACCGGTTTGAGCCCGTTTGTTCCGGTTTGAGTCCTTTTTGAGCCAGTCAAAACAGGTTTGAGCCGGTCTGGTCCGGTTTGAGTCTGGTTTGAGCCGGTCAAAACCGGTTTGAGCCGGTCTAGTCCGGTTTGAGTCCGGTTTGAGCCAGTCAAAATCGATTGGAGACGGTCTGGCCTGGTTTGATCTGGTCAAAACCCGTATGAGTCCGGTTTGAGCCGGTGAAAACCGGTTTGAGATGTTCTGGTCCGGTTTGAGCCAGTTTGAGCCGGTCTGGTCTGGCTTGAGCCGGTTTGAGCTGGTCTGTTCCTGTTTGAGCCGGTCTGTTCCTGTTTGAGTCCGGTTTGAGCCGTTCAAAACCGGTTTGAGCCGGTCTAGTCCGGTTTGAGTCCGGTTTGAGCCAGTCAAAATCGATTGGAGACGGTCTGGCCTGGTTTGATCTGGTCAAAACCCGTATGAGTCCGGTTTGAGCTGGTCAAAACCGGTTTGAGATGTTCTGGTCCGGTTTGAGCCAGTTTCAGCCTGTCTGGTCTGGCTTGAGCCGGTTTGAGCCGGTCTGTTACTGTTTGAGCCGGTCTGTTCCTTTTTGAGTCCAGTTTGAGCCATTCAAAACCGTGTGAGCCGGTCTAGTCCGTTTGAGTCCGTTTGAGCTGGTCAAAACCGGTTTGAGCCTGTTTGTTCGGTTTGAGTCCTTGAGCCAGTCAAAACAGGTTTGAGCCGGTCTGGTCCGGTTTGAGTCCGGTTTGAGCCAGTCAAAACCGGTTTGAGCCGGTCTAGTCCGGTTTGAGTCCGGTTTGAGCCAGTCAAAATCGATTGAGACGGTCTGGCCTGGTTTGATCTGGTCAAAACCCGTATGAGTCCGGTTTGAGTCTGTTTGAGCCGTCAAAACCGGTTTGAGATGTTCTGGTCCGGTTTGAGTCCAGTTTGAGTCCGGTTTGAGTCTGGTTTGAGCCGGTTTGAGCCGGTCTGTTACTGTTTGAGCCAGTCTGGCCTGGTTTGAGTCCGGTTTGAGCAGGTCAAAACCGTTTTGAGCTGATCTGGTCCGATAAATACGGTCAAAACCGGTTTGAGTCTGTTTGAGCCGGTCAAAACCGGTTTGAGCCGGTCTGGTCGGGTTTGAGTCCAGTTTGAGCCGGTCAAAATTGGTTTGAGCCGGTCTGGCCTGGTTTGATTTGGTCAAAACCCGTTTGAGTCCGGTTTGAGCTGGTCAAAACCGGTTTGAGCCGGTCTGGCCTGGATTGATCCGGTTTGAGCCGGTCCAGTCATGTTTTAGTCCGGTTTGAGCCATTCAAAACCGGTTTCAGCCGGTCTGGTTCGGTTTGAGCCGGTCTGGTCCGGTTTGAGCCTGTCAAAACCGATTGAAACAGGTCTGGGCCGGTTTGAGTCCGGTTTCAGCCAGTCAAAACCGGTTTGAGCCGGTCTGGCCTGGTTTGATCTGGTCAAAACCCGTATGAGACCGGTTTGAGCCAGTGAAAACCGGTTTGAGATGTTCTGGTCCGGTTTGAGCCGGTTTGAGCCGTTCTGGTCTGGTGTGAGCCGGTTTGAGCTGGTCTGTTCCTGTTTGAGCCGGTCTGTTCCTGTTTGAGTCCAGTTTGAGCCGTTCAAAACCGGTTTGAGCTGGTCTAGTCCAGTTTGAGTCCAGTTTCAGTCGGTCAAAACCAGTTTGAGCCTGTTTGTTCCGGTTTGAGTCCTTTTTGAGCCAGTCAAAACAGGTTTGAGCCGGTCTGGTCCGGTTTGAGTCCGGTTTGAGCCGGTCAAAACCGGTTTGAGCCGGTCTGGCCTGGTTTGAGTCTGGTTTGAGCAGGTCAAAACCGTTTTGAGCTGATCTGGTCCGGATAAATACGGTCAAAACCGGTTTGATTCCGTTTGAGCCGGTCAAAACCTGTTTGAGCCGGTCTGGTCGGGTTTGAGTCCAGTTTGAGTCCAGTTTGATCCGGTCAAAATTGGTTTGAGCCGGTCTGGCCTGGTTTGATTTGGTCAAAACCCGTTTGAGTCCGGTTTGAGCTGGTCAAAACCGGTTTGAGCCGGTCTGGCCTGGATTGATCCGGTTTGAGCCGGTCCGGTCATGTTTTAGTCCGGTTTGAGCCAGTCAAAACCGGTTTCAGCCGGTCTGGTTCGGTTTGAGCCGGTCTGGTCCGGTTTGAGCCTGTCAAAACCGATTGAAACCGGTCTGGGCCGGTTTGAGTCCGGTTTCAGCCAGTCAAAACCGGTTTGAGCCGGTCTGGCCTGGTTTGATTTGGTCAAAACCCGTATGAGACCGGTTTGAGCCGGTGAAAACCGGTTTGAGATGTTCTGGTCCGGTTTGAGCCAGTTTGAGCCGTTCTGGTCTGGCTTGAGCCGGTTTGAGCTGGTCTGTTACTGTTTGAGCCGGTCTGTTCCTGTTTGAGTCCAGTTTGAGCCATTCAAAACCGGTGTGAGCCAGTCTAGTCCAGTTTGAGTCCGGTTTCAGCCGGTCAAAACCGGTTTGAGTCCGGTTTGAGCCTGTTTGTTCGGTTTGAGTCCTTTTGAGCCAGTCAAAACAGGTTTGAGCCGGTCTGGTCCGGTTTGAGTCCGGTTTGAGCCAGTCAAAACCGGTTTGAGCCGGTCTGGCCTGGTTTGAGTCCGGTTTGAGCTGGTCAAAACCGTTTTGAGCTGATCTGGTCCGGATAAATACAGTCAAAACCGGTTTGAGATATTCTGGTCGGTTTGAGCCGGTCAAAACCGGTTTGAGCCGGTCTGGTCGGGTTTGAGTCCAGTTTGAGCCAGTCAAAACAGGTTTGAGCCGGTCTGGCCTGGTTTGATCTGGTCAAAACCCGTTTGAGTCCGGTTTGAGCTGGTCAAAACCGGTTTGAGCCGGTCTGGCCTGGATTGATCCGGTTTGAGCCGGTCCAGTCATGTTTTAGTCCGGTTTGAGCCAGTCAAAACCGGTTTCAGCCGGTCTGGTTCGGTTTGAGCCGGTCTGGTCCGGTTTGAGCCTGTCAAAACCGATTGAAACCGGTCTGGGCCGGTTTGAGTCCGGTTTCAGCCAGTCAAAACCGGTTTGAGCCGGTCTGGCCTGGTTTGATCTGGTCAAAACCCGTATGAGACCGGTTTGAGCCAGTGAAAACCGGTTTGAGATGTTCTGGTCCGGTTTGAGCCGGTTTGAGCCGGTTTGAGCCGTTCTGGTCTGGCTTGAGCCGGTTTGAGCTGGTCTGTTACTGTTTGAGCCGGTCTGTTCCTGTTTGAGTCCAGTTTGAGCCATTCAAAACCGGTGTGAGCCGGTCTAGTCCAGTTTGAGTCCGTTTGAGCCGGTGAAAACCGGTTTGAGCCTGTTTGTTCCGGTTTGAGTCCTTGAGCCAGTCAAAACAGGTTTGAGCCGGTCTGGTCGGTTTGAGTCCGGTTTGAGCCAGTCAAAACCGGTTTGAGCCGGTCTGGCCTGGTTTGAGTCTGGTTTGAGCAGGTCAAAACCGTTTTGAGCTGATCTGGTCCGGATAAATCTGGTCAAAACCGGTTTGAGTCGGTTTGAGCCGTCAAAACCGGTTTGAGCCGGTCTGGTCGGGTTTGAGTCCAGTTTGATCCGGTCAAAATTGGTTTGAGCCAGTCTGGCCTGGTTTGATTTGGTCAAAACCCGTTTGAGTCCGGTTTGAGCTGGTCAAAACCGGTTTGAGCAGTCTGGCCTGGATTGATCCTGTTTGAGCCGGTCCGGTCATGTTTTAGTCGGTTTGAGCCAGTCAAAACCGGTTTGAGTCCGTTTGAGCCTGTCAAAACCGATTGAAACCGGTCTGGGCGGTTTGAGTCCGGTTTGAGCCAGTCAAAACCGGTTTGAGCGGTCTGGCCTGGTTTGATCTGGTCAAAACCCGTATGAGACCGGTTTGAGCTGGTGAAAACCGGTTTGAGATGTTCTGGTCGGTTTGAGCCAGTTTGAGCCGTCTGGTCTGGCTTGAGCCGGTTTGAGCTGGTCTGTTACTGTTTGAGCCGGTCTGTTCCTGTTTGAGTCCAGTTTGAGCCATTCAAAACCGGTTTGAGCGGTCTAGTCCGGTTTGAGTCCGGTTTCAGCCGGTCAAAACCGGTTTGAGCCTGTTTGTTCGGTTTGAGTCCTTTTGAGCCAGTCAAAACAGGTTTGAGCGGTCTGGTCGGTTTGAGTCGGTTTGAGCCGGTCAAAACCGGTTTGAGCCGGTGTGGCCTGGTTTGAGTCCGGTTTGAGCAGGTCAAAACCGTTTTGAGCTGATCTGGTCCGGATAAATACGGTCAAAACCGGTTTGAGTCTGTTTGAGCCGGTCAAAACCGGTTTGAGCCGGTCTGGTCGGCTTTGAGTCCAGTTTGAGCCAGTCAAAATTGGTTTGAGCCGGTCTGGCCTGGTTTGATTTGGTCAAAACCAGTTTGAGTCCGGTTTGAGATGGTCAAAACCGGTTTGAGCCGGTCTGGCCTGGTTTGAGTCTGGTTTGAGTAGGGCAAAACCGTTTTGAGCTGATCTGGTCCGGATAAATACGGTCAAAACTGGTTTGAGTCTGTTTGAGCCGGTCAAAACCGGTTTGAGCCGGTCTGGTCGGGTTTGAGTCCAGTTTGATCCGGTCAAAATTGGTTTGAGCCGGTCTGGCCTGGTTTGATTTGGTCAAAACCGTTTGAGTCCGGTTTGAGTCGGTTTGAGCCAGTCTGGCCTGGTTTGATCTGGTCAAAACCGTTTGAGCCGGTTTGAGCCGGTCTGGCCTGGTTTGAGTCTGGTTTGAGCCAGTCAAAACCGTTTGAGTCCGGTTTGAGCCGGTTTGAGCCGGTCAAAACGGTTTGAGCCGGTCTGGCCTGGATTGATCGGTTTGAGCCGGTCCAGTCATGTTTTAGTCGGTTTGAGCCAGTCAAAACCGGTTTGAGCCGGTCTGGCCTGGTTTGATCTGGTCAAAACCCGTATGAGACCGGTTTGAGCTGGTGAAAACCGGTTTGAGATGTTCTGGTCGGTTTGAGCCAGTTTGAGCCGTCTGGTCTGGCTTGAGCCGGTTTGAGCTGGTCTGTTACTGTTTGAGCCGGTCTGTTCCTGTTTGAGTCCAGTTTGAGCCATTCAAAACCGGTTTGAGCGGTCTAGTCCGGTTTGAGTCCGGTTTCAGCCGGTCAAAACCGGTTTGAGCCTGTTTGTTCGGTTTGAGTCCTTTTGAGCCAGTCAAAACAGGTTTGAGCGGTCTGGTCGGTTTGAGTCGGTTTGAGCCGGTCAAAACCGGTTTGAGCCGGTCTGGCCTGGTTTGAGTCCGGTTTGAGCAGGTCAAAACCGTTTTGAGCTGATCTGGTCCGGATAAATACGGTCAAAACCGGTTTGAGTCTGTTTGAGCCGGTCAAAACCGGTTTGAGCCGGTCTGGTCGGCTTTGAGTCCAGTTTGAGCCAGTCAAAATTGGTTTGAGCCGGTCTGGCCTGGTTTGATCTGGTCAAAACCGGTTTGAGTCCGGTTTGAGCTGGTCAAAACCGGTTTGAGCCGGTCTGGCCTGGTTTGAGTCTGGTTTGAGTAGGTCAAAACCGTTTTGAGCTGATCTGGTCCGGATAAATACGGTCAAAACTGGTTTGAGTCTGTTTGAGCCGGTCAAAACCGGTTTGAGCCGGTCTGGTCGGGTTTGAGTCCAGTTTGAGCCGGTCAAAACCGGTTTGAGCCAGTCTGGCCTGGTTTGATTTGGTCAAAACCGTTTGAGTCCGGTTTGAGTCGGTTTGAGCCAGTCTGGCCTGGTTTGATCTGGTCAAAACCGTTTGAGCCGGTTTGAGCCGGTCTGGCCTGGTTTGAGTCTGTTTGAGCCAGTCAAAACCGTTTGAGTCCGGTTTGAGCCGGTTTGAGCCGGTCAAAACGGTTTGAGCCGGTCTGGCCTGGATTGATCGGTTTGAGCCGTCCAGTCATGTTTTAGTCGGTTTGAGCCAGTCAAAACCGGTTTGAGCCGGTCTGGCCTGGTTTGATCTGGTCAAAACCCGTATGAGACCGGTTTGAGCTGGTGAAAACCGGTTTGAGATGTTCTGGTCGGTTTGAGCCGGTTTGAGCCGTTCTGGTCTGGTGTGAGCGGTTTGAGCTGGTCTGTTCCTGTTTGAGCCGGTCTGTTCCTGTTTGAGTCCGGTTTGAGCCGTTCAAAACCGGTTTGAGCGGTCTGGTCGGTTTGAGTCAGTTTGAGCCAGTCAAAATCGATTGGAGCGGTCTGGCCTGGTTTGATCTGGTCAAAACCCGTATGAGTACGGTTTGAGCGGTGAAAACCGGTTTGAGATGTTCTGGTCTGGTTTGAGCCAGTTTGAGCCGTTCTGGTCTGGCTTGAGCGGTTTGAGCTGGTGTGATACTGTTTGAGCTGGTCTGTTCCTGTTTGAGTCCAGTTTGAGCCATTCAAAACCGGTGTGAGCCAGTCTAGTCCAGTTTGAGTCCGGTTTCAGCGGTCAAAACCGGTTTGAGCCTGTTTGTTCGGTTTGAGTCCTTTTGAGCCAGTCAAAACAGGTTTGAGCCGGTCTGTTCCTGTTTGAGTCCGGTTTGAGCCGGTCAAAACCGGTTTGAGCCGGTCTGGCCTGGTTTGAGTCGGTTTGAGCAGGTCAAAACCGTTTTGAGCTGATCTGGTCCGGATAAATACGGTCAAAACCGGTTTGAGTCTGTTTGAGCCGGTCAAAACCGGTTTGAGCCGGTCTGGTCGGGTTTGAGTCCAGTTTGAGCCGGTCAAAATTGGTTTGAGCCGGTCTGGCCTGGTTTGATTTGGTCAAAACCCGTTTGAGTCCGGTTTGAGCCGGTGAAAACCGGTTTGAGCGGTCTGGCCTGGATTGATCCGGTTTGAGCCGGTCCAGTCATGTTTTAGTCGGTTTGAGCCAGTTTGAGCCGTTCAAAACCGGTTTGAGCGGTTTGAGCCGGTCTGGTTCGGTTTGAGCCGGTCTGGTCCGGTTTGAGCCTGTCAAAACCGATTGAAACCGGTCTGGGCCGGTTTGAGTCCGGTTTGAGCTGGTCAAAACCGGTTTGAGCGGTCTGGCCTGGTTTGATCTGGTCAAAACCCGTATGAGACGGTTTGAGCCGGTGAAAACCGGTTTGAGATATTCTGGTCGGTTTGAGTCGGTTTGAGCCAGTTTGAGCCATTCTGGTCTGGTGTGAGCGGTTTGAGCTGGTCTGTTCCTGTTTGAGCCGGTCTGTTCCTGTTTGAGTCGGTTTGAGCCGTTCAAAACCGGTTTGAGCCGGTCTGGTCCGGTTTGAGTCCGGTTTGAGCCAGTCAAAATCGATTGGAGACGGTCTGGCCTGGTTTGATCTGGTCAAAACCCGTATGAGTACGGTTTGAGCCGGTGAAAACCGGTTTGAGATGTTCTGGTCTGGTTTGAGCCAGTTTGAGCCGGTCTGCTCCTGTTTGAGCCCGTTTGAGCCAGTCTGTTACTGTTTGAGCCGGTCTGTTCCTGTTTGAGTCCAGTTTGAGCCATTCAAAACCGGTGTGAGCCGGTCTAGTCCGGTTTGAGTCCGGTTTCAGCCGGTCAAAACCGGTTTGAGCCTGTTTGTTCCGGTTTGAGTCCTTTTTGAGCCAGTCAAAACCGGTTTGAGCTGGTCTGGTCCGGTTTGAGTCCGGTTTGAGCCGGTCAAAACCGGTTTGAGCGGTCTGGCCTGGTTTGAGTCTGGTTTGAGCAGGTCAAAACCGTTTTGAGCTGATCTGGTCCGATAAATACGGTCAAAACCGGTTTGAGTCCAGTTTGAGCCGGTCAAAACCGGTTTGAGCCGGTCTGGCCTGGTTTGATCTGGTCAAAACCCGTATGAGACCGGTTTGAGCCGGTGAAAACCGGTTTGAGATGTTCTGGTCCGGTTTGAGCCGGTTTGAGCCGTTCTGGTCTGGTGTGAGCGGTTTGAGCTGGTCTGTTCCTGTTTGAGCGGTCTGTTCCTGTTTGAGTCTGGTTTGAGTCCTTTTGAGCCAGTCAAAACCGGTTTGAGCCGGTCTGGTCGGGTTTGAGTCCAGTTTGAGCCAGTCAAAACCGGTTTGAGTCTGTTTGAGCGGTCTGGCCTGGTTTGATCTGGTCAAAACCCGTATGAGTACGGTTTGAGCCGGTGAAAACCGGTTTGAGATGTTCTGGTCGGTTTGAGCCAGTTTGAGCCGTTCTGGTCTGGTGTGAGCCGGTTTGAGCTGGTCTGTTCCTGTTTGAGCCGGTCTGTTCCTGTTTGAGTCCGGTTTGAGCCATTCAAAACCGGTTTGAGCTGGTCTAGTCCAGTTTGAGTCCAGTTTCAGCCGGTCAAAACCGGTTTGAGCCTGTTTGTTCCGGTTTGAGTCCTTTTGAGCCAGTCAAAACAGGTTTGAGCCGGTCTGGTCTGGTTTGAGTCGGTTTGAGCCAGTCAAAACCGGTTTGAGCCGGTCTGGCCTGGTTTGAGTCTGGTTTGAGCAGGTCAAAACCGTTTTGAGCTGATCTGGTCCGGATAAATACGGTCAAAACCGGTTTGAGCCGGTGTGATACTGTTTGAGCCGGTCAAAACCGGTTTGAGCCGGTCTGGTCGGGTTTGAGTCCAGTTTGATCCGTCAAAATTGGTTTGAGCCGGTCTGGCCTGGTTTGATTTGGTCAAAACCCGTTTGAGTCCGGTTTGAGCTGGTCAAAACCGGTTTGAGCGGTCTGGCCTGGATTGATCCGGTTTGAGCCGGTCCGGTCATGTTTTAGTCGGTTTGAGCCAGTCAAAACCGGTTTCAGCGGTCTGGTTCGGTTTGAGCCGGTCTGGTCGGTTTGAGCCTGTCAAAACCGATTGAAACCGGTCTGGGCGGTTTGAGTCGGTTTCAGCCAGTCAAAACCGGTTTGAGCGGTCTGGCCTGGTTTGATCTGGTCAAAACCCGTATGAGACCGGTTTGAGCGGTGAAAACCGGTTTGAGATGTTCTGGTCGGTTTGAGCCGGTTTGAGCCGTTCTGGTCTGGTGTGAGCCGGTTTGAGCTGGTCTGTTCCTGTTTGAGCCGGTCTGTTCCTGTTTGAGTCCGGTTTGAGCCGTTCAAAACCGGTTTGAGCCGGTCTAGTCCGGTTTGAGTCCAGTTTGAGCCAGTCAAAATCGATTGGAGACGGTCTGGCCTGGTTTGATCTGGTCAAAACCCGTATGAGTACGGTTTGAGCCGGTGAAAACCGGTTTGAGATGTTCTGGTCTGGTTTGAGCCAGTTTGAGCCGTTCTGGTCTGGCTTGAGCCGGTTTGAGCCGGTGTGATACTGTTTGAGCCGGTGTGTTCCTGTTTGAGTCCGGTTTGAGCCAGTTTGAGCCATTCAAAACCGGTGTGAGCCGGTCTAGTCCGGTTTGAGTCGGTTTCAGCCGGTCAAAACCGGTTTGAGCCTGTTTGTTCTGGTTTGAGTCCTTTTTGAGCCAGTCAAAACAGGTTTGAGCCGGTCTGGTCCGGTTTGAGTCCGGTTTGAGCCGGTCAAAACCGGTTTGAGCCGGTCTGGCCTGGTTTGAGTCTGGTTTGAGCAGGTCAAAACCGTTTTGAGCTGATCTGGTCCGGATAAATACGGTCAAAACCGGTTTGAGTCTGTTTGAGCCAGTCAAAACCGGTTTGAGCCGGTCTGGTCGGGTTTGAGTCCAGTTTGATCCGGTCAAAATTGGTTTGAGCCGGTCTGGCCTGGTTTGATTTGGTCAAAACCCGTTTGAGTCCGGTTTGAGCTGGTCAAAACCGGTTTGAGCGGTCTGGCCTGGATTGATCCGGTTTGAGCCGTCCAGTCATGTTTTAGTCCGGTTTGAGCCAGTCAAAACCGGTTTCAGCGGTCTGGTTCGGTTTGAGCGGTCTGGTCGGTTTGAGCCTGTCAAAACCGATTGAAACCGGTCTGGGCCGGTTTGAGTCTGGTTTCAGCCAGTCAAAACCGGTTTGAGCGGTCTGGCCTGGTTTGATCTGGTCAAAACCCGTATGAGACCGGTTTGAGCCGGTGAAAACCGGTTTGAGATGTTCTGGTCCGGTTTGAGCTGGTTTGAGCCATTCTGGTCTGGTGTGAGCGGTTTGAGCTGGTCTGTTCCTGTTTGAGCCGGTCTGTTCCTGTTTGAGTCGGTTTGAGCCGTTCAAAACCGGTTTGAGCCGGTCTGGTCTGGTTTGAGTCCGGTTTGAGCCAGTCAAAATCGATTGGAGCGGTCTGGCCTGGTTT
Source organism: Erythrocebus patas (assembly GCA_023783455.1). Classification (NCBI taxonomy): domain Eukaryota; kingdom Metazoa; phylum Chordata; class Mammalia; order Primates; family Cercopithecidae; genus Erythrocebus; species Erythrocebus patas. The sequence goes on along the minus strand of JAKFHT010000894.1, from coordinate 32,844 downwards.
GAACTGGTCAAAACCCTTATGAGTACAGTTTGAGCCGGTGAAAACCGGTTTGAGATGTTCTGGTCTGGTTTGAGCCAGTTTGAGCCATTCTGGTCTGGCTTGAGCCGGTTTGAGCCGGTGTGATACTGTTTGAGCCGGTCTGTTCCTGTTTGAGTCCAGTTTGAGCCATTCAAAACCGGTGTGAGCCAGTCTAGTCCAGTTTGAGTCCGGTTTCAGCCGGTCAAAACCGGTTTGAGCCTGTTTGTTCCGGTTTGAGTCCTTTTTGAGCCAGTCAAAACAGGTTTGAGCCGGTCTGGTCCTGTTTGAGTCCGGTTTGAGCCAGTCAAAACCGGTTTGAGCCGGTCTGGCCTGGATTGATCCGGTTTGAGCCGGTCCGGTCATGTTTTAGTCCGGTTTGAGCCAGTCAAAACCGGTTTCAGCCGGTCTGGTTCGGTTTGAGCCGGTCTGGTCCGGTTTGAGCCTGTCAAAACCGATTGAAACCGGTCTGGGCCGGTTTGAGTCCGGTTTCAGCCAGTCAAAACCGGTTTGAGCCGGTCTGGCCTGGTTTGATCTGGTCAAAACCCGTATGAGACCGGTTTGAGCCGGTGAAAACCGGTTTGAGATGTTCTGGTCCGGTTTGAGCCGGTTTGAGCCGTTCTGGTCTGGTGTGAGCCGGTTTGAGCTGGTCTGTTCCTGTTTGAGCCGGTCTGTTCCTGTTTGAGTCCGGTTTGAGCCGTTCAAAACCGGTTTGAGCCGGTCTGGTCTGGTTTGAGTCCGGTTTCAGCCAGTCAAAATCGATTGGAGACGGTCTGGCCTGGTTTGATCTGGTCAAAACCCGTATGAGTACGGTTTGAGCCGGTGAAAACCGGTTTGAGATGTTCTGGTCCGGTTTGAGCCAGTTTGAGCCGGTCTGGTCTGGCTTGAGCTGGTTTGAGCTGGTCTGTTACTGTTTGAGCCGGTCTGTTCCTGTTTGAGTCCAGTTTGAGCCATTCAAAACCGGTGTGAGCCGGTCTAGTCCGGTTTGAGTCCGGTTTCAGCCGGTCAAAACCGGTTTGAGCCTGTTTGTTCCGGTTTGAGTCCTTTTTGAGCCAGTCAAAACCGGTTTCAGCCGGTCTGGTTCGGTTTGAGCCGGTCTGGTCCGGTTTGAGCCTGTCAAAACCGATTGAAACCGGTCTGGGCCGGTTTGAGTCCGGTTTCAGCCAGTCAAAACCGGTTTGAGCCGGTCTGGCCTGGTTTGATCTGGTCAAAACCCGTATGAGACCGGTTTGAGCTGGTGAAAACCGGTTTGAGATGTTCTGGTCGGTTTGAGCCAGTTTGAGCCGGTCTGGTCTGGCTTGAGCCGGTTTGAGCCGGTCTGTTACTGTTTGAGCCGGTCTGTTCCTGTTTGAGTCCAGTTTGAGCCATTCAAAACCGGTGTGAGCGGTCTAGTCGGTTTGAGTCCGGTTTCAGCCGGTCAAAACCGTTTGAGCCTGTTTGTTCTGGTTTGAGTCCTTTTGAGCCAGTCAAAACAGGTTTGAGCCGGTCTGGTCCGGTTTGAGTCCGGTTTGAGTCGGTTTGAGCGGTCAAAACCGGTTTGAGACGGTCTGGCCTGGTTTGAGTCCGGTTTGAGCAGGTCAAAACCGTTTTGAGCTGGTCTGGTCCGGATAAATACGGTCAAAACCGGTTTGAGTCTGTTTGAGCCAGTCAAAACCGGTTTGAGCCGGTCTGGTCGGTTTGAGTCCAGTTTGAGCCGGTCAAAATTGGTTTGAGCCGGTCTGGCCTGGTTTGATTTGGTCAAAACCCGTTTGAGTCCGGTTTGAGCAGGTCAAAACCGGTTTGAGCCGGTCTGGCCTGGATTGATCCGGTTTGAGCCGGTCTGTTCCTGTTTGAGTCCAGTTTGAGCCAGTCAAAACCGGTTTCAGCGGTCTGGTTCGGTTTGAGTCCGGTTTGAGTCGGTTTGAGCCAGTCAAAATCGATTGGAGACGGTCTGGCCTGGTTTGAGTCGGTTTCAGCCAGTCAAAACCGGTTTGAGCGGTCTGGCCTGGTTTGATCTGGTCAAAACCCGTATGAGACCGGTTTGAGCCGGTGAAAACCGGTTTGAGATGTTCTGGTCCGGTTTGAGCCAGTTTGAGCCATTCTGGTCTGGTGTGAGCCGGTTTGAGCTGGTCTGTTCCTGTTTGAGCCGGTCTGTTCCTGTTTGAGTCCGGTTTGAGCCGTTCAAAACCGGTTTGAGCCGGTCTAGTCCGGTTTGAGTCCGGTTTGAGCCAGTCAAAATCGATTGGAGACGGTCTGGCCTGGTTTGATCTGGTCAAAACCCGTATGAGACCGGTTTGAGCTGGTGAAAACCGGTTTGAGATGTTCTGGTCGGTTTGAGCCAGTTTGAGCCGTCTGGTCTGGCTTGAGCCGGTTTGAGCTGGTCTGTTACTGTTTGAGCCGGTCTGTTCCTGTTTGAGTCAGTTTGAGCCATTCAAAACCGGTGTGAGCCGGTCTAGTCGGTTTGAGTCCGGTTTCAGCCGGTCAAAACCGTTTGAGCCTGTTTGTTCTGGTTTGAGTCCTTTTTGAGCCAGTCAAAACAGGTTTGAGCCGGTCTGGTCCGGTTTGAGTCCGGTTTGAGCCGGTCAAAACCGGTTTGAGACGGTCTGGCCTGGTTTGAGTCCGGTTTGAGCAGGTCAAAACCGTTTTGAGCTGGTCTGGTCCGGATAAATACGGTCAAAACCGGTTTGAGTCTGTTTGAGCCGGTCAAAACCGGTTTGAGCCGGTCTGGTCGGGTTTGAGTCCAGTTTGAGCCGGTCAAAATTGGTTTGAGCTGGTCTGGCCTGGTTTGATCTGGTCAAAACCGGTTTGAGCCAGTCTGGCCTGGTTTGATCTGGTCAAAACCGGTTTGAGCCGGTCTGGCCTGGATTGATCCGGTTTGAGCCGGTCCAGTCATGTTTTAGTCCGGTTTGAGCCAGTCCATACCGGTTTCACCCGGTCTGGTTCGGTTTGAGCCGGTCTGGTCCGGTTTGAGCCTGTCAAAACCGATTGAAATCGGTCTGGGCCGGTTTGAGTCTGGTTTCAGCCAGTCAAACCGGTTTGAGCCGGTCTGGCCTGGTTTGACCTGGTCAAAACCCGTATGAGACCGGTTTGAGCCGGTGAAAACCGGTTTGAGATGTTCTGGTCCGGTTTGAGCCAGTTTGAGCCGTTCTGGTCTGGCTTGAGCCGGTTTGAGCTGGTGTGATACTGTTTGAGCCGGTGTGTTCCTGTTTGAGTCCAGTTTGAGCCATTCAAAACCGGTGTGAGCCAGTCTAGTCCAGTTTGAGTCCGGTTTCAGCCGGTCAAAACCGGTTTGAGCCTGTTTGTTCCGGTTTGAGTCCTTTTTGAGCCAGTCAAAACAGGTTTGAGCCGGTCTGGTCCGGTTTGAGTCCGGTTTGAGCCGGTCAAAACCGGTTTGAGCCGGTCTGGCCTGGTTTGAGTCTGGTTTGAGCAGGTCAAAACCGTTTTGAGCTGATCTGGTCCGGATAAATACGGTCAAAACCGGTTTGAGTCTGTTTGAGCCGGTCAAAACCGGTTTGAGCCGGTCTGGTCGGGTTTGAGTCCAGTTTGATCCGTCAAAATTGGTTTGAGCCGGTCTGGCCTGGTTTGATTTGGTCAAAACCGTTTGAGTCCGGTTTGAGCTGGTCAAAACCGGTTTGAGCCGGTCTGGCCTGGTTTGAGTCCGGTTTGAGCCGGTCCAGTCATGTTTTAGTCCGTTTGAGCCAGTCAAAACCGGTTTCAGCCGGTCTGGTTCGGTTTGAGCCGGTCTGGTCCGGTTTGAGCCTGTCAAAACCGATTGAAACCGGTCTGGGCCGGTTTGAGTCCGGTTTCAGCCAGTCAAAACCGGTTTGAGCCGGTCTGGCCTGGTTTGATCTGGTCAAAACCCGTATGAGACGGTTTGAGCCGGTGAAAACCGGTTTGAGATGTTCTGGTCGGTTTGAGCGGTTTGAGCCATTCTGGTCTGGTGTGAGCCGGTTTGAGCTGGTCTGTTCCTGTTTGAGCCGGTCTGTTCCTGTTTGAGTCCGGTTTGAGCTGTTCAAAACCGGTTTGAGCCGGTCTAGTCCGGTTTGAGTCGGGTTTCAGCCGGTCAAAACCGGTTTGAGCCTGTTTGTTCGGTTTGAGTCCTTTTGAGCCAGTCAAAACAGGTTTGAGCCGGTCTGGTCGGTTTGAGTCCGGTTTGAGCCAGTCAAAACCGGTTTGAGCCAGTCTGGCCTGGTTTGAGTCTGGTTTGAGCAGGTCAAAACCGTTTTGAGCTGATCTGGTCCGGATAAATACGGTCAAAACCGGTTTGAGTCTGTTTGAGCCGGTCAAAACCGGTTTGAGCCGGTCTGGTCGGGTTTGAGTCCAGTTTGATCCGGTCAAAATTGGTTTGAGCCAGTCTGGCCTGGTTTGACTTGGTCAAAACCCGTTTGAGTCGGTTTGAGCTGGTCAAAACCGGTTTGAGCCGGTCTGGCCTGGATTGATCCGGTTTGAGCCGGTCCAGTCATGTTTTAGTCGGTTTGAGCCAGTCAAAACCGGTTTCAGCCGGTCTGGTTCGGTTTGAGCGGTCTGGTCGGTTTGAGCCTGTCAAAACCGATTGAAACCGGTCTGGGCCGGTTTGAGTCCGGTTTCAGCCAGTCAAAACCGGTTTGAGCGGTCTGGCCTGGTTTGATCTGGTCAAAACCCGTATGAGACCGGTTTGAGCCGGTGAAAACCGGTTTGAGATGTTCTGGTCGGTTTGAGCGGTTTGAGCCGTTCTGGTCTGGTGTGAGCGGTTTGAGCTGGTCTGTTCCTGTTTGAGCCGGTCTGTTCCTGTTTGAGTCCGGTTTGAGCCAGTCAAAATCGATTGGAGACGGTCTGGCCTGGTTTGATCTGGTCAAAACCGTTTGAGTCCGGTTTGAGCGGTCTGTTCCTGTTTGAGCGGTCTGTTCCTGTTTGAGTCCGGTTTGAGTCCTGTTTGAGCCAGTCAAAACAGGTTTGAGCCGGTCTGGTCCGGTTTGAGTCGGTTTGAGCCAGTCAAAATCGATTGGAGACGGTCTGGCCTGGTTTGATCTGGTCAAAACCCGTTTGAGTCCGGTTTGAGCTGGTGAAAACCGGTTTGAGATGTTCTGGTCGGTTTGAGCGGTTTGAGCCGTTCTGGTCTGGTGTGAGCCGGTTTGAGCTGGTCTGTTCCTGTTTGAGTCGGTTTGAGCCGTTCAAAACCGGTTTGAGCCGGTCTGGTCCGGTTTGAGTCGGTTTGAGCCAGTCAAAATCGATTGGAGACGGTCTGGCCTGGTTTGATCTGGTCAAAACCCGTATGAGACCGGTTTGAGCCGGTGAAAACCGGTTTGAGATGTTCTGGTCCGGTTTGAGCCAGTTTGAGCCGGTCTGGTCTGGCTTGAGCCGGTTTGAGCCGGTCTGTTACTGTTTGAGCCGGTCTGTTCCTGTTTGAGTCAGTTTGAGCCATTCAAAACCGGTTTGAGCGGTCTAGTCGGTTTGAGTCCGGTTTCAGCCGGTCAAAACCGGTTTGAGCCTGTTTGTTCTGGTTTGAGTCCTTTTGAGCCAGTCAAAACAGGTTTGAGCCGGTCTGGTCTGGTTTGAGTCCGGTTTGAGCGGTCAAAACCGGTTTGAGCGGTCTGGCCTGGTTTGAGTCGGTTTGAGCAGGTCAAAACCGTTTTGAGCTGGTCTGGTCCGGATAAATACGGTCAAAACCGGTTTGAGTCTGTTTGAGCCGGTCAAAACCGGTTTGAGCCAGTCTGGTCGGGTTTGAGTCCAGTTTGAGCCGGTCAAAATTGGTTTGAGCGGTCTGGCCTGGTTTGATCTGGTCAAAACCCGTATGAGACGGTTTGAGCGGTGAAAACCGGTTTGAGATGTTCTGGTCGGTTTGAGCGGTTTGAGCCGTTCTGGTCTGGTGTGAGCCGGTTTGAGCTGGTCTGTTCCTGTTTGAGCCGGTCTGTTCCTGTTTGAGTCTGGTTTGAGCCAGTCAAAACAGGTTTGAGCGGTCTAGTCCGGTTTGAGTCGGTTTCAGCCGGTCAAAACCGGTTTGAGCCTGTTTGTTCGGTTTGAGTCCTTTTGAGCCAGTCAAAACAGGTTTGAGCCGGTCTGGTCGGTTTGAGTCGGTTTGAGCCGGTCAAAACCGGTTTGAGCCGTCTGGCCTGGTTTGAGTCTGGTTTGAGCAGGTCAAAACCGTTTTGAGCTGATCTGGTCCGGATAAATACGGTCAAAACCGGTTTGAGCGGTTTGAGCCGGTTTGAGCTGTTCAAAACCGGTTTGAGCCGGTCTGGTCGGGTTTGAGTCAGTTTGAGCCGGTCAAAATTGGTTTGAGCGGTCTGGCCTGGTTTGATTTGGTCAAAACCCGTTTGAGTCGGTTTGAGCTGGTCAAAACCGGTTTGAGCGGTCTGGCCTGGTTTGATCTGGTCAAAACCCGTATGAGACCGGTTTGAGCCGGTGAAAACCGGTTTGAGATGTTCTGGTCCGGTTTGAGCCAGTTTGAGCCGTTCTGGTCTGGTGTGAGCCGGTTTGAGCTGGTCTGTTCCTGTTTGAGCGGTCTGTTCCTGTTTGAGTCCAGTTTGAGCCATTCAAAACCGGTGTGAGCCGGTCTAGTCCGGTTTGAGTCGGTTTGAGCCCGGTCAAAACCGGTTTGAGCCTGTTTGTTCCGGTTTGAGTCCTTTTGAGCCAGTCAAAACAGGTTTGAGCCGGTCTGTTCCTGTTTGAGTCCGGTTTGAGCCATTCAAAACCGGTTTGAGCCAGTCTAGTCCAGTTTGAGTCCGGTTTGAGCCAGTCAAAATCGATTGAGACGGTCTGGCCTGGTTTGATCTGGTCAAAACCGGTTTGAGTCTGGTTTGAGCCGGTGAAAACCGGTTTGAGATGTTCTGGTCCGGTTTGAGCCAGTTTGAGCCGGTCTGGTCTGGTTTGAGTCTGGTTTGAGCAGGTCAAAACCGTTTTGAGCTGATCTGGTCCGGATAAATACAGTCAAAACCGGTTTGAGTCTGTTTGAGCTGGTCAAAACCGGTTTGAGCCGGTCCGGTCATGTTTTAGTCCGGTTTGAGTCCAGTTTGATCCGGTCAAAATTGGTTTGAGCGGTCTGGCCTGGTTTGACTTGGTCAAAACCCGTTTGAGTCCGGTTTGAGCTGGTCAAAACCGGTTTGAGCCGGTCTGGCCTGGATTGATCCGGTTTGAGCCGGTCCAGTCATGTTTTAGTCCGGTTTGAGGCAGTCAAAACCGGTTTCAGCCGGTCTGGTTCGGTTTGAGCCGGTCTGGTCCGGTTTGAGCCTGTCAAAACCGATTGAAACCGGTCTGGGCCGGTTTGAGTCTGGTTTCAGCCAGTCAAAACCGGTTTGAGCCGGTCTGTTCCTGTTTGAGTCCGGTTTGAGCCGTTCAAAACCGGTTTGAGCCGGTCTTGTCCGGTTTGAGTCTGGTTTGACCCAGTCAAAATCGATTGGAGACGGTCTGGCCTGGTTTGATCTGGTCAAAACCCTTATGAGTACAGTTTGAGCCGGTGAAAACCGGTTTGAGATGTTCTGGTCCGGTTTGAGCCAGTTTGAGCCGTTCTGGTCTGGCTTGAGCCGGTTTGAGCCGGTGTGATACTGTTTGAGCCGGTGTGTTCCTGTTTGAGTGCAGTTTGAGCCATTCAAAACCGGTGTGAGCCGGTCTAGTCCGGTGTGAGTCCGGTTTCAGCCGGTCAAAACCGGTTTGAGACGTTCTGGCCTGGTTTGAGTCCGGTTTGAGCAGGTCCAAACCATTTTGAGCTGGTCTGGTCCGGATAAATACGGTCAATACCGGTTTGAGTCTGTTTGAGCCCGTCAAAACCGGTTTGAGCCGGTCTGGTCGGCTTTGAGTCCAGTTTGAGCCGGTCAAAATTGGTTTGAGCTGGTCTGGCCTGGTTTGATTTGGTCAAAACCCGTTTGAGCAGTCTGGCCTGGTTTGATCTGGTCAAAACCGGTTTGAGCCGGTCTGGCCTGGATTGATCCGGTTTGAGCCGGTCCGGTCATGTTTTAGTCCAGTTTGAGCCAGTCAAAACCGGTTTCAGCCGGTCTGGTTCGGTTTGAGCGGTCTGGTCGGTTTGAGCCGGTCAAAACCGTTTGAGCCGGTTTGAGCCGGTCTGGGCTGGTTTGAGTCCGGTTTCAGCCAGTCAAAACCGGTTTGAGCCGGTCTGGCCTGGTTTGATCTGGTCAAAACACGTATGAGACCGGTTTGAGCCGGTGAAAACCGGTTTGAGATGTTCTGCTCCGGTTTGAGCCAGTTTGAGCCATTCTGGTCTGGCTTGAGCCGGTTTGAGCTGGTCTGTTCCTGTTTGAGCCGGTCTGTTCCTGTTTGAGTCCGGTTTGAGCTGTTCAAAACCGGTTTGAGCCGGTCTAGTCCGGTTTGAGTCCGGTTTGAGCGAGTCAAAATCGATTGGAGACGGTCTGGCCTGGTTTGATCTGGTCAAAACCCGTATGAGTACGGTTTGAGCCGGTCAAAACGGTTTGAGATGTTCTGGTCAGGTTTGAGCCAGTTTGAGCCGTTCTGGTCTGGCTTGAGCGGTTTGAGCCGGTCTGTTACTGTTTGAGCCGGTCTGTTCCTGTTTGAGTCCAGTTTGAGCCATTCAAAACCGGTGTGAGCGGTCTAGTCGGTTTGAGTCCGGTTTGAGCTGGTCAAAACCGGTTTGAGCCTGTTTGTTCGGTTTGAGTCCTTTTGAGCCAGTCAAAACAGGTTTGAGCGGTCTGGTCGGTTTGAGTCGGTTTGAGCCGGTCAAAACCGGTTTGAGCAGTCTGGCCTGGTTTGAGTCCGGTTTGAGCAGGTCAAAACCGTTTTGAGCTGATCTGGTCCGGATAAATACGGTCAAAACCGGTTTGAGTCTGTTTGAGCGGTCAAAACCGGTTTGAGCCGGTCTGGTCGGGTTTGAGTCAGTTTGATCCGGTCAAAATTGGTTTGAGCCGGTCTGGCCTGGTTTGATTTGGTCAAAACCCGTTTGAGTCGGTTTGAGCTGGTCAAAACCGGTTTGAGCCAGTCTGGCCTGGATTGATCCGGTTTGAGCCGGTCCGGTCATGTTTTAGTCGGTTTGAGCCAGTCAAAACCGGTTTGAGCCGGTCTGGCCTGGTTTGATCTGGTCAAAACCGTATGAGACCGGTTTGAGCCGGTGAAAACCGGTTTGAGATGTTCTGGTCGGTTTGAGCCAGTTTGAGCCGTTCTGGTCTGGTGTGAGCCGGTTTGAGCTGGTCTGTTCCTGTTTGAGCGGTCTGTTCCTGTTTGAGTCCAGTTTGAGCCATTCAAAACCGGTGTGAGCCGGTCTAGTCGGTTTGAGTCGGTTTCAGCCGGTCAAAACCGGTTTGAGCCTGTTTGTTCCGGTTTGAGTCCTTTTGAGCCAGTCAAAACAGGTTTGAGCCGGTCTGTTTCTGTTTGAGTCCGGTTTGAGCCGTTCAAAACCGGTTTGAGCCGGTCTGGTCCGGTTTGAGTCGGTTTGAGCCAGTCAAAATCGATTGAGACGGTCTGGCCTGGTTTGATCTGGTCAAAACCGGTTTGAGTCTGGTTTGAGCCAGTGAAAACCGGTTTGAGATGTTCTGGTCCTGTTTGAGCCAGTTTGAGCCGGTCTGGCCTGGTTTGAGTCTGGTTTGAGCAGGTCAAAACCGTTTTGAGCTGATCTGGTCCGGATAAATACAGTCAAAACCGGTTTGAATCTGTTTGAGCCGGTCAAAACCGGTTTGAGCCGGTCCGGTCATGTTTTAGTCCGGTTTGAGTCCAGTTTGATCCGGTCAAAATTGGTTTGAGCGGTCTGGCCTGGTTTGACTTGGTCAAAACCCGTTTGAGTCCGGTTTGAGCTGGTCAAAACCGGTTTGAGCCGGTCTGGCCTGGATTGATCCGGTTTGAGCCGGTCCAGTCATGTTTTAGTCGGTTTGAGCCAGTCAAAACCGGTTTCAGCCGGTCTGGTTCGGTTTGAGCCGGTCTGGTCGGTTTGAGCCTGTCAAAACCGATTGAAACCGGTCTGGGCCGGTTTGAGTCCGGTTTCAGCCAGTCAAAACCGGTTTGAGCGGTCTGTTCCTGTTTGAGTCGGTTTGAGCCGTTCAAAACCGGTTTGAGCCGGTCTTGTCCGGTTTGAGTCTGGTTTGAGCCAGTCAAAATCGATTGGAGCGGTCTGGCCTGGTTTGATCTGGTCAAAACCCTTATGAGTACAGTTTGAGCCGGTGAAAACCGGTTTGAGATGTTCTGGTCGGTTTGAGCCAGTTTGAGCCGTTCTGGTCTGGCTTGAGCCGGTTTGAGCCGGTGTGATACTGTTTGAGCCGGTGTGTTCCTGTTTGAGTCAGTTTGAGCCATTCAAAACCGGTGTGAGCCGGTCTAGTCCGGTTTGAGTCGGTTTGAGCCAGTCAAAATCGATTGGAGACGGTCTGGCCTGGTTTGAGTCCGGTTTGAGCAGGTCAAAACCGTTTTGAGCTGGTCTGGTCCGGATAAATACGGTCAAAACCGGTTTGAGTCTGTTTGAGCCAGTCAAAATCGGTTTGAGCCGGTCTGGTCGGTTTGAGTCCAGTTTGAGCCGGTCAAAATTGGTTTGAGCCGGTCTGGCCTGGTTTGATTTGGTCAAAACCCGTTTGAGTCGGTTTGAGCTGGTCAAAACCGGTTTGAGCCGGTCTGGCCTGGATTGATCCGGTTTGAGCCGGTCTGTTCCTGTTTGAGTCCAGTTTGAGCCAGTCAAAACCGTTTGAGTCCGTTTCAGCCGGTCTGGTTCGGTTTGAGCGGTCTGGTCGGTTTGAGCCTGTCAAAACCGATTGAAACCGGTCTGGGCGGTTTGAGTCGGTTTCAGCCAGTCAAAACCGGTTTGAGCCGGTCTGGCCTGGTTTGATCTGGTCAAAACCCGTATGAGACGGTTTGAGCCGGTGAAAACCGGTTTGAGATGTTCTGGTCGGTTTGAGCCAGTTTGAGCCGTTCTGGTCTGGCTTGAGCGGTTTGAGCTGGTCTGTTCCTGTTTGAGCGGTCTGTTCCTGTTTGAGTCCGGTTTGAGCCGTTCAAAACCGGTTTGAGCCGGTCTAGTCCGGTTTGAGTCCGGTTTGAGCCAGTCAAAATCGATTGGAGCGGTCTGGCCTGGTTTGATCTGGTCAAAACCCGTATGAGTACGGTTTGAGCCGGTGAAAACCGGTTTGAGATGTTCTGGTCGGTTTGAGCCAGTTTGAGCCGGTCTGGTCTGGTTTGAGTCGGTTTGAGCGGTCTGGTCCGGTTTGAGTCTGTTTGAGCTGGTCTGTTCCTGTTTGAGTCAGTTTGAGCCATTCAAAACCGGTGTGAGCCGGTCTAGTCCGGTTTGAGTCCGGTTTCAGCCGGTCAAAACCGGTTTGAGCCTGTTTGTTCTGGTTTGAGTCCTTTTGAGCCAGTCAAAACAGGTTTGAGCCGGTCTGGTCCGGTTTGAGTCGGTTTGAGCCAGTCAAAACCGGTTTGAGCGGTCTGGCCTGGTTTGAGTCGGTTTGAGCAGGTCAAAACCGTTTTGAGCTGGTCTGGTCCGGATAAATACGGTCAAAACCGGTTTGAGTCTGTTTGAGCCGGTCAAAACCGGTTTGAGCCGGTCTGGTCGGGTTTGAGTCAGTTTGAGCCGGTTTGAGCCAGTCAAAATTGGTTTGAGCGGTCTGGCCTGGTTTGATTTGGTCAAAACCCGTTTGAGTCGGTTTGAGCTGGTCAAAACCGGTTTGAGCGGTCTGGCCTGGATTGATCCGGTTTGAGCCGGTCCGGTCATGTTTTAGTCGGTTTGAGCCAGTCAAAACCGGTTTCAGCCGGTCTGGTTCGGTTTGAGCGGTCTGGTCGGTTTGAGCCTGTCAAAACCGATTGAAACCGGTCTGGGCGGTTTGAGTCAGGTTTCAGCCAGTCAAAACCGGTTTGAGCCGGTCTGGCCTGGTTTGATCTGGTCAAAACCCGTATGAGACGGTTTGAGCCGGTGAAAACCGGTTTGAGATGTTCTGGTCGGTTTGAGCCGGTTTGAGCCGTTCTGGTCTGGTGTGAGCGGTTTGAGCTGGTCTGTTCCTGTTTGAGCGGTCTGTTCCTGTTTGAGTCCGGTTTGAGCCGTTCAAAACCGGTTTGAGCCGGTCTAGTCGGTTTGAGTCCGGTTTGAGCCAGTCAAAATCGATTGGAGCGGTCTGGCCTGGTTTGATCTGGTCAAAACCGGTTTGAGTCCAGTTTGAGTCCGGTTTGAGCGGTGAAAACCGGTTTGAGATGTTCTGGTCGGTTTGAGCCAGTTTGAGCGGTCTGGTCTGGCTTGAGCCAGTTTGAGCTGGTCTGTTCCTGTTTGAGCCGGTCTGTTCCTGTTTGAGTCCGGTTTGAGCCAGTCAAAACCGTTTGAGCCGGTCTAGTCCGGTTTGAGTCGGTTTGAGCCAGTCAAAATCGATTGGAGACGGTCTGGCCTTCTTTGATCTGGTCAAAACCGGTTTGAGCGGTCTGTTACTGTTTGAGCCGGTGAAAACCGGTTTGAGATGTTCTGCTCAGGTTTGAGCCAGTTTGAGCCGGTCTGGTCTGGCTTGAGCTGGTTTGAGCCGGTCTGTCATGTTTTAGTCGGTTTGAGCTGGTCTGTTCCTGTTTGAGTCCAGTTTGAGCCATTCAAAACCGGTGTGAGCCGGTCTAGTCGGTTTGAGTCCGGTTTCAGCCGGTCAAAAGCTGTTTGAGCCTGTTTGTTCCGGTTTGAGTCCTTTTGAGCCAGTCAAAACAAATTTGAGCCGGTCTGGTCGGTTTGAGTCGGTTTGAGCAGGTCAAAACCGTTTTGAGCTGGTCTGGTCCGGATAAATACGGTCAAAACCGGTTTGAGTCTGTTTGAGCCGGTCAAAACCGGTTTGAGCCGGTCTGGTCGGTTTGAGCCAGTTTGAGGCGGTCTGGTCTGGCTTGAGCCAGTTTGAGCCGGTCTGTTCCTGTTTGAGCCGGTCTGTTCCTGTTTGAGTCGGTTTGAGCCGTTCAAAACCAGTTTGAGCCGGTCTAATCCGGTTTGAGTCGGTTTGAGCCAGTCAAAATCGATTGGAGACGGTCTGGCCTGGTTTGATCTGGTCAAAACCCGTATGAGTACGGTTTGAGCCGGTGAAAACCGGTTTGAGATGTTCTGCTCAGGTTTGAGCCAGTTTGAGCCGGTCTGGTCTGGATTGATCCGGTTTGAGACGGTCTGTTACTGTTTGAGCCGGTCTTTTCCTGTTTGAGTCACGTTTGAGCCATTCAAAACCGGTGTGAGCCGGTCTAGTCCGGTTTGAGTCCGGTTTCAGCCGGTCAAAACCGGTTTGAGCCTGTTTGTTCCGGTTTGAGTCCTTTATGAGCCAGTCAAAACAGGTTTGAGCCGGTCTGGTCGGTTTGAGTCGGTTTGAGCCAGTCAAAACAGGTTTGAGCCGGTCTGGCCTGGTTTGAGTCCGGTTTGAGCAGGTCAAAACCGTTTTGAGCTGGTCTGGTCCGGATAAATACGGTCAAAACCGGTTTGAGTCTGTTTGAGCAGGTCAAAACCGGTTTGAGCCGGTCTGGTCGGGTTTGAGTCCAGTTTGAGCCGGTCAAAATTGGTTTGAGCCGGTCTGGCCTGGTTTGATTTGGTCAAAACCCGTTTGAGTCCAGTTTGAGCTGGTCAAAACCGGTTTGAGCCGGTCTGGCCTGGATTGATCCGGTTTGAGCCGGTCCGGTCATGTTTTAGTCCGGTTTGAGCCAGTCAAAACCGGTTTCAGCCGGTCTGGTTCGGTTTGAGCCGGTCTGGTCCGGTTTGAGCCTGTCAAAACCGATTGAAACCGGTCTGGGCCGGTTTGAGTCCGGTTTCAGCCAGTCAAAACCGGTTTGAGCCGGTCTGGCCTGGTTTGATCTGGTCAAAACCCGTATGAGACCGGTTTGAGCCGGTGAAAACCGGTTTGAGATGTTCTGGTCCGGTTTGAGCCGGTTTGAGCCGTTCTGGTCTGGTGTGAGCCGGTTTGAGCTGGTCTGTTCCTGTTTGAGCCGGTCTGTTCCTGTTTGAGTCCGGTTTGAGCTGTTCAAAACCGGTTTGAGCCGGTCCAGTCTGGTTTGAGTCCTGTTTGAGCCAGTCAAAATCGATTGGAGACGGTCTGGCCTGGTTTGATCTGGTCAAAACCCGTATGAGTACGGTTTGAGCCGGTGAAAAGCGGTTTGAGATGTTCTGCTCAGGTTTGAGCCAGTTTGAGCCGGTCTGGTCTGGCTTGAGCCGGTTTGAGCTGGTGTGATACTGTTTGAGCCGGTGTGTTCCTGTTTGAGTCCGGTTTGAACCGTTCAAAACCGGTGTGAGCCGGTCTAGTCCGGTTTGAGTCCAGTTTCAGCCGGTCAAAACCGGTTTGAGCCTGTTTGTTCCGGTTTGAGTCCTTTATGAGCCAGTCAAAACAGGTTTGAGCGGTCTGGTCCGGTTTGAGTCCGTTTGAGCCGGTCAAAACCGGTTTGAGCCGGTCTGGCCTGGTTTGAGTCTGGTTTGAGCAGGTCAAAACCGTTTTGAGCTGATCTGGTCCGGATAAATACGGTCAAAACCGGTTTGAGTCTGTTTGAGCCGGTCAAAACCGGTTTGAGCCGGTCTGGTCGGGTTTGAGTCCAGTTTGAGCCGGTCAAAATTGGTTTGAGCCGGTCTGGCCTGGTTTGAGCTGGTCAAAACCGGTTTGAGCAGTCTGGCCTGGTTTGATCTGGTCAAAACCCGTATGAGACCGGTTTGAGCCGGTCTGGCCTGGATTGATCCGGTTTGAGCCGGTCCAGTCATGTTTTAGTCCGTTTGAGCCAGTCAAAACCGGTTTCAGCCGTCTGGTTCGGTTTGAGCCGGTCTGGTCCGGTTTGAGCCTGTCAAAACCGATTGAAACCGGTCTGGGCCGGTTTGAGTCCTGTTTGAGCCAGTCAAAATTGGTTTGAGCTGGTCTGGCCTGGTTTGATCTGGTCAAAACCCGTATGAGACCGGTTTGAGCCGGTGAAAACCGGTTTGAGATGTTCTGGTCCGGTTTGAGCCGGTTTGAGCTGTTCTGGTCTGGTGTGAGCCGGTTTGAGCTGGTCTGTTCCTGTTTGAGCCGGTCTGTTCCTGTTTGAGTCCGGTTTGAGCTGTTCAAAACCGGTTTGAGCCGGTCTGGTCTGGTTTGAGTCCGGTTTGAGCCAGTCAAAATCGATTGAGACGGTCTGGCCTGGTTTGATCTGGTCAAAACCGGTTTGAGTCCAGTTTGAGCCGGTGAAAACCGGTTTGAGATGTTCTGGTCGGTTTGAGCGGTCTGGTCGGTTTGAGCCGTTCAAAACCGGTTTGAGCTGTTCTGGTCTGGTGTGAGCCGGTTTGAGCTGGTCTGTTCCTGTTTGAGCCGGTCTGTTCCTGTTTGAGTCCGGTTTGAACCGTTCAAAACCGGTTTGAGCCGGTCTGGTCTGGTTTGAGTCCGGTTTGAGCCAGTCAAAATCGATTGGAGACGGTCTGGCCTGGTTTGATCTGGTCAAAACCCGTATGAGTACGGTTTGAGCCTGTGAAAACCGGTTTGAGATGTTCTGGTCTGGTTTGAGCCGGTTTGAGCCATTCTGGTCTGGTGTGAACCGGTTTGAGCTGGTCTGTTCCTGTTTGAGCCGGTCTGTTCCTGTTTGAGTCCTGTTTGAGCTGTTCAAAACCGGTTTGAGCTGGTCTAGTCCGGTTTGAGTCCGGTTTTAGCCGGTCAAAACCGGTTTGAGCCTGTTTGTTCTGGTTGGAGTCCTTTTTGAGCCAGTCAAAACAGGTTTGAGCCGGTCTGGTCCGGTTTGAGTCCGGTTTGAGCCAGTCAAAACCGGTTTGAGCCGGTCTGGCCTGGTTTCAGTCTGGTTTGAGCAGGTCAAATCCGTTTTGAGCTGATCTGGTCCGGATAAATACGGTCAAAACTGGTTTGAGTGTGTTTGAGCCGGTCAAAACCGGTTTGAGCCGGTCTGGTCGGGTTTGAGTCCAGTTTGATCCGGTCAAAATTGGTTTAAGCCGGTCTGGCCTGGTTTGACTTGGTCAAAACCCGTTTGAGTCCGGTTTGAGCTGGTCAAAACCGGTTTGAGCCGGTCTGGCCAGGATTGATCCGGTTTGAGTCGGTCCAGTCATGTTTTAGTCCGGTTTGAGCCAGTCAAAGCCGGTTTCAGCCGTTCTGGTTCGGTTTGAGCCGGTCTGGTCCGGTTTGAGCCTGTCAAAACCGATTGAAACCGGTCTGGGCCGGTTTGAGTCCGGTTTCAGCCAGTCAAAACCGGTTTGAGCCGGTCTGGCCTGGTTTGATCTGGTCAAAACCCGTATGAGACCCGTTTGAGCTGGTGAAAACCGGTTTGAGATGTTCTGGTCCGGTTTGAGCCAGTTTGAGCCGGTCTGGTCTGGCTTGAGCCGGTTTGAGCCGTTGTGTTACTGTTTGAGCCGGTCTGTTCCTGTTTGAGTCCAGTTTGAGCCATTCAAAACCGGTGTGAGCCGGTCTAGTCCGGTTTGAGTCCGGTTTCAGCCGGTCAAAACCGTTTTGAGCCTGTTTGTTCTGGTTTGAGTCCTTTTTGAGCCAGTCAAAACAGGTTTGAGCCGGTCTGGTCCAGTTTGAGTCCGGTTTGAGCCGGTCAAAACCGGTTTGAGACGGTCTGGCCTGGTTTGAGTCCGGTTTGAGCAGGTCCAAACCATTTTGAGCTGGTCTGGTCCGGATAAATACGGTCAATACCGGTTTGAGTCTGTTTGAGCCCGTCAAAACCGGTTTGAGCCGGTCTGGTCGGCTTTGAGTCCAGTTTGAGCCGGTCAAAATTGGTTTGAGCTGGTCTGGCCTGGTTTGATTTGGTCAAAACCCGTTTGAGTCCGGTTTGATCTGGTCAAAACCGGTTTGAGCCGGTCTGGAATGGATTGATCCGGTTTGAGCCGGTCCGGTCATGTTTTAGTCCAGTTTGAGCCAGTCAAAACAGGTTTCTGCCCGTCTGGTTCGGTTTGAGCCGGTCTGGTCCGGTTTGAGCCTGTCAAAACCGATTGAAACCGGTCTGGGCTGGTTTGAGTCCGGTTTCAGCCAGTCAAAACCGGTTTGAGCCGGTCTGGCCTGGTTTGATCTGGTCAAAACCGGTTTGAGCCAGTGAAAACCGGTTTGAGCCGGTGAAAACCGGTTTGAGATGTTCTGCTCCGGTTTGAGCCAGTTTGAGCCATTCTGGTCTGGCTTGAGCCGGTTTGAGCTGGTCTGTTCCTGTTTGAGCCGGTCTGTTCCTGTTTGAGTCCGGTTTGAGCTGTTCAAAATCGGTTTGAGCCGGTCTAGTCCGGTTTGAGTCCGGTTTGAGCGAGTCAAAATCGATTGGAGTCGGTCTGGCCTGGTTTGATCTGGTCAAAACCCGTATGAGTACGGTTTGAGCCGGTTAAAATCGGTTTCAGATGTTCTGATCAGGTTTGAGCCAGTTTGAGCCGTTCTGGTCTGGCTTGAGCCGGTTTGAGCCGGTCTGTTACTGTTTGAGCCGGTCTGTTCCTGTTTGAGTCCAGTTTGAGCCATTCAAAACCGGTGTGAGCCGGTCTAGTCCGGTTTGAGTCCGGTTTCAGATGGTCAAAACCGGTTTGAGCCTGTTTGTTCCGGTTTGAGTCCTTTTTGAGCCAGTCAAAACAGGTTTGAGCCGGTCTGGTCCGGTTTGAGTCCGGTTTGAGCCGGTCAAAACCGGTTTCAGCCGGTCTGGCCCGGTTTGAGTCCGGTTTGAGCAGGTCAAAACCGTTTTGAGCTGATCTGGTCCAGATAAATACGGTCAAAACCGGTTTGAGTCTGTTTGAGCCGGTCAAAACCGGTTTGAGCCGGTCTGGTCGGCTTTGAGTCCAGTTTGACCCGGTCAAAATTGGTTTGAGCCGGTCTGGCCTGGTTTGATTTGGTCAAAACCCGTTTGAGTCCGGTTTGAGTCCGGTTTGAGCTGGTCAAACCCGGTTTGAGCCGGTCTGGCCTGGATTGATCCGGTTTGAGCCGTTCCGGTCATGTTTTATTCCGGTTTGAGCCAGTCAAAACCGGTTTGAGCCGGTCTGGCCTGGTTTGATCTGGTCAAAACCCGTATGAGACCGGTTTGAGCCGTTGAAAACCGGTTTGAGATGTTCTGGTCCGGTTTGAGCCAGTTTGAGCCGTTCTGGTCTGGTGTGAGCCGCTTTGAGCTGGTCTGTTCCTGTTTGAGCCGGTCTGTTCCTGTTTGAGTCCAGTTTGAGCCATTCAAAACCGGTGTGAGCCGGTCTAGTCCGGTTTGAGTCCGGTTTCAGCCGGTCAAAACCGGTTTGAGCCTGTTTGTTCCATTTTGAGTCCTTTTTGAGCCAGTCAAAACAGGTTTGAGCCGGTCTGTTTCTGTTTGAGTCCGGTTTGAGTCGTTCCAAACCGGTTTGAGCCCGTCTGGTCCAGTTTGAGTCCGGTTTGAGCCAGTCAAAATCGATTGCACACGGTCTGGCCAGGTTTGATCTGGTCAAAACCCGTATGAGTACGGTTTGAGCCAGTGAAAACCGGTTTGAGATGTTCTGGTCCTGTTTGAGCCAGTTTGAGCCGGTCTGGTCTGGCTTGAGTCTGGTTTGAGCAGGTCAAAACCGTTTTGAGCTGATCTGGTCCGGATAAATACAGTCAAAACCGGTTTGAATCTGTTTGAGCCGGTCAAAACCGGTTTGAGCCGGTTCATATCCGGTTTGAGTCCAGTTTGATCCGGTCAATATTGGTTTGAGCCGGTCTGGCCTGGTTTGACTTGGTCAAAACCCGTTTGAGTCCGGTTTCAGCTGGTCAAAACCGGTTTGAGCCGGTCTGGCCTGGATTGATCCGGTTTGAGCCGGTCCAGTCATGTTTTAGTCCGGTTTGAGGCAGTCAAAACCGGTTTCAGCCGGTCTGGTTCGGTTTGAGCCGGTCTGGTCCGGTTTGAGCCTGTCAAAACCGATTGAAACCGGTCTGGGCCGCTTTGAGTCAGGTTTCAGCCAGTCAAAACCGGTTTGAGCCGGTCTGTTCCTGTTTGAGTCCGGTTTGAGCCGTTCAAAACCGGTTTGAGCCGGTCTTGTCCGGTTTGAGTCCGGTTTGACCCAGTCAAAATCGATTGGAGACGGTCTGGCCTGGTTTGATCTGGTCAAAACCCTTATGAGTACAGTTTGAGCCGGTGAAAACCGGTTTGAGATGTTCTGGTCCGGTTTGAGCCAGTTTGAGCGGTCTGGTCTGGCTTGAGCCGGTTTGAGCCGGTGTGATACTGTTTGAGCCGGTGTGTTCCTGTTTGAGTCCAGTTTGAGCCATTCAAAACCGGTGTGAGCCAGTCTAGTCCAGTTTGAGTCCGGTTTCAGCCGGTCAAAACCGGTTTGAGCCTGTTTGTTCCGGTTTGAGTCCTTTTTGAGCCAGTCAAAACAGGTTTGAGCCGGTCTGGTCCGGTTTGAGTCCGGTTTGAGCCGGTCAAAACCGGTTTGAGCCGGTGTGGCCTGGTTTGAGTCCGGTTTGAGCAGGTCAAAACCGTTTTGAGCTGATCTGGTCCGGATAAATACGGTCAAAACCGGTTTGAGTCTGTTTGAGCCGGTCAAAACAGGTTTGAGCCGGTCTGGTCGGGATTGAGTCCAGTTTGAGCCGGTCAAAATTGGTTTTAACCGGTCTGGCCTGGTTTGATTTGGTCAAAACCCGTTTGAGTCCGGTTTGAGCTGGTCAAAACCGGTTTGAGCCGGTCTGGCCTGGATTGATCCGGTTTGAGCCAGTTCAGTCATGTTTTAGTCTGGTTTGAGCAAGTCAAAACCGGTTTCAGCCGGTCGGGTTTGGTTTTAGCCGGTCTGGTCCGGTTTGAGCCTGTCAAAACCGATTGAAACCGGTCTGGGCCGGTTTGAGTCCGGTTTCAGCCGGTCAAAACCGGTTTGAGCCGGTCTGGCCTGGTTTGATCTGGTCAAAACCCGTATGAGACCGGTTTGAGCCGGTGAAAACCGGTTTGAGATGTTCTGGTCCGGTTTGAGCCGGTTTGAGCCATTCTGGTCTGGTGTGAACAGGTTTGAGCTGGTCTGTTCCTGTTTGAGCCGGTCTGTTCCTGTTTGAGTCCGGTTTGAGCTGTTCAAAACCGGTTTGAGCCGGTCTAGTCCGGTTTGAGTCCGGTTTCAGCCGGTCAAAACCGGTTTGAGCCGGTCTGGTCCGGTTTGAGTCCTTTTGAGCCAGTCAAAACCGGTTTGAGCAGTCTGGCCTGGTTTGAGTCGGTTTGAGCTGGTCAAAACCGGTTTGAGCCAGTCAAAACCGGTTTGAGCCAGTTTGAGCCGGTGAAAACCGGTTTGAGATGTTCTGGTCCGGTTTGAGCCAGTTTGAGCCGGTCTGGCCTGGATTGATCCGGTTTGAGCGGTTTGAGCCGGTGTGATACTGTTTGAGCCGGTGTGTTCCTGTTTGAGTCCAGTTTGAGCCATTCAAAACCGGTTTGAGCCAGTCTGTTCCTGTTTGAGTCCGGTTTCAGCCGGTCAAAACCGGTTTGAGCCTGTTTGTTCCGGTTTGAGTCCTTTTTGAGCCAGTCAAAACAGGTTTGAGCCGGTCTGGTCCGGTTTGAGTCCGGTTTGAGCTGGTCAAAACCGGTTTGAGCCGGTGTGGCCTGGTTTGAGTCCGGTTTGAGCAGGTCAAAACCGTTTTGAGCTGATCTGGTCCGGATAAATACGGTCAAAACCGGTTTGAGCAGTCTGGCCTGGTTTGATCTGGTCAAAACCCGTATGAGACGGTTTGAGCCGGTCTGGTCGGGATTGAGTCCAGTTTGAGCCGGTCAAAATTGGTTTGAGCCGGTCTGGCCTGGTTTGATTTGGTCAAAACCCGTTTGAGTCCGGTTTGAGCTGGTCAAAACCGGTTTGAGCCGGTCTGGCCTGGATTGATCCGGTTTGAGCCAGTTCAGTCATGTTTTAGTCTGGTTTGAGCAAGTCAAAACCGGTTTCAGCCGGTCTGGTTCGGTTTGAGCGGTCTGGTCGGTTTGAGCCTGTCAAAACCGATTGAAACCGGTCTGGGCCGGTTTGAGTCCGGTTTCAGCCGGTCAAAACCGGTTTGAGCCGGTCTGGCCTGGTTTGATCTGGTCAAAACCCGTATGAGACCGGTTTGAGCCGGTGAAAACCGGTTTGAGATGTTCTGGTCCGGTTTGAGCCGGTTTGAGCCATTCTGGTCTGGTGTGAACAGGTTTGAGCTGGTCTGTTCCTGTTTGAGCCAGTCTGTTCCTGTTTGAGTCCGGTTTGAGCTGTTCAAAACCGGTTTGAGCCGGTCTAGTCCGGTTTGAGTCCGGTTTCAGCCGGTCAAAACCGGTTTGAGCCGGTCTGGTCCGGTTTGAGTCCGGTTTGAGCCAGTCAAAATCGATTGGAGACGGTCTGGCCTGGTTTGATCTGGTCAAAACCCGTATGAGTACGGTTTCAGCCGGTGAAAACCGGTTTGAGATGTTCTGGTCAGGTTTGAGCCAGTTTGAGCCGGTCTGTTACTGTTTGAGCCGGTCTGTTCCTGTTTGAGTCCAGTTTGAGCCATTCAAAACCGGTGTGAGCCGGTCTAGTCCGGTTTGAGTCCGGGTTCAGCCGGTCAAAACCGGTTTGAGCCTGTTTGTTCCGGTTTGAGTCTTTTTTGAGCCGGTCAAAACAGGTTTGAGCTGGTCTGGTCCGGTTTGAGTCTGGTTTGAGCAGGTCAAAACCGTTTTGAGCTGATCTGGTCCGCATAAATACGGTCAAAACCGGTTTGAGTCTGTTTGAGCCGGTCCAAACCAGTTTGAGCCGGTCTGGTCGGGTTTCAGTCCAGTTTGAGTCGGTCAAAACCGGTTTGAGCAGGTCTGGCCTGGTTTGATCTGGTCAAAACCCGTATGAGACCGGTTTGAGCCGGTGAAATCCGGTTTGAGATGTTCTTGTCCGGTTTGAGCCGGTTTGAGCCATTCTGGTCTGGTGTGAGCCGGTTTGAGCTGGTCTGTTCCTGTTTGAGCCGGTCTGTTCCTGTTTGAGTCGGTTTGAGCCGTTCAAAACCGGTTTGAGCCGGTCTAGTCCGGTTTGAGTCGGTTTGAGCCAGTCAAAATCGATTGGAGACGGTCTGGCCTGCTTTGATCTGGTCAAAACCCGTATGAGTACGGTTTGAGCCGGTGAAAACCGGTTTGAGATGTTCTGGTCCGGTTTGAGTCAGTTTGAGCCGGTCTGGCCTGGATTGATCCGGTTTGAGCTGGTCTGTTACTGTTTGAGCCGGTCTGTTCCTGTTTGAGTCCGGTTTGAGCCGTTCAAAACCAGTTTGAGCCGGTCTAGTCCGGTTTGAGTCCAGTTTGAGCCAGTCAAAATCGATTGGAGCGGTCTGGCCTGGTTTGATCTGGTCAAAACCCGTATGAGTACGGTTTGAGCCGGTGAAAACCGGTTTGAGATGTTCTGGTCCGGTTTGAGCAGTTTGAGCCGGTCTGGCCTGGTTTGAGTCTGGTTTGAGCCGGTCTGTTACTGTTTGAGCCGGTCTGTTCCTGTTTGAGTCAGTTTGAGCCATTCAAAACCGGTGTGAGCCGGTCTAGTCGGTTTGAGTCCAGTTTGAGCCAGTCAAAATCGGTTTGAGCCGTCTGGCCTGGTTTGATTTGGTCAAAACCCGTTTGAGTCCGGTTTGAGCCAGTCAAAACAGGTTTGAGCCGGTCTGGCCTGGATTGATCCGGTTTGAGCCGGTCTGGTTCGGTTTGAGCCGGTCTGGTCGGTTTGAGCCTGTCAAAACCGATTGAAACCGGTCTGGGCCGGTTTGAGTCCGGTTTGAGCCGGTCAAAATTGGTTTGAGCCGGTCTGGTCGGTTTGAGTCGGTTTGAGCCAGTCAAAATCGATTGGAGCGGTCTGGCCTGGTTTGATCTGGTCAAAACCCGTTTGAGTCCGGTTTGAGCTGGTGAAAACCGGTTTGAGATGTTCTGGTCCGGTTTGAGCGGTTTGAGCCGGTCTGGTCTGGCTTGAGCGGTTTGAGCTGGTCTGTTACTGTTTGAGCCGGTCTGTTCCTGTTTGAGTCCAGTTTGAGCCATTCAAAACCGGTGTGAGCCGGTCTAGTCCGGTTTGAGTCCGGTTTCAGCCGGTCAAAACCGGTTTGAGCCTGTTTGTTCCGGTTTGAGTCCTTTTGAGCCAGTCAAAACTGGTTTGAGCCGGTCTGGTCCGGTTTGAGTCCGTTTGAGCCGGTCAAAACCGGTTTGAGCCGGTCTGGCCTGGTTTGAGTCTGGTTTGAGCAGGTCAAAACCGTTTTGAGCTGGTCTGGTCCGGATAAATATGGTCAAAACCGGTTTGAATCTGTTTGAGCCGGTCAAAACCGGTTTGAGCCGGTCTGGTCGGGTTTGAGTCCAGTTTGAGCCGGTCAAAATTGGTTTGAGCCGGTCTGGCCTGGTTTGATTTGGTCAAAACCCGTTTGAGTCCGGTTTGAGCTGGTCAAAACCGGTTTGAGCCGGTCTGGCCTGGATTGATCCGGTTTGAGCCGGTCCGGTCATGTTTTAGTCCGGTTTGAGCCAGTCAAAACCGGTTTCAGCCGGTCTGGTCCGGTTTGAGCCTGTCAAAACCGATTGAAACCGGTCTGGGCCGGTTTGAGTCTGGTTTCAGCCAGTCAAAACCGGTTTGAGCCGGTCTGGCCTGGTTTGATCTGGTCAAAACCCGTATGAGACCGGTTTGAGCCGGTGAAAACCGGTTTGAGATGTTCTGGTCCGGTTTGAGTCGGTTTGAGCCGTTCTGGTCTGGTTTGAGTCGGTTTGAGCCAGTCTGTTCCTGTTTGAGCGGTCTGTTCCTGTTTGAGTCGGTTTGAGCCGTTCAAAACCGGTTTGAGCCGGTCTAGTCCGGTTTGAGTCTGGTTTGAGCAGGTCAAAACCGTTTTGAGCTGGTCTGGTCCGGATAAATCTGGTCAAAACCCGTTTGAGTCGGTTTGAGCTGGTCAAAACCGGTTTGAGCCGGTCTGGTCTGGTTTGAGCCAGTTTGAGCCGGTCTGGTCTGGTTTGAGCCAGTTTGAGCTGGTCTGTTCCTGTTTGAGCCGGTCTGTTCCGGTTTGAGTCCGGTTTGAGCCGTTCAAAACCGGTTTGAGCCGGTCTAGTCCGGTTTGAGTCCGGTTTGAGCCAGTCAAAATCGATTGAGACGGTCTGGCCTGGTTTGATCTGGTCAAAACCCGTATGAGTACGGTTTGAGCCGGTGAAAACGGTTTGAGATGTTCTGGTCGGTTTGAGCCAGTTTGAGCGGTCTGGTCTGGCTTGAGCGGTTTGAGCCGGTGTGATACTGTTTGAGCCGGTGTGTTCCTGTTTGAGTCCAGTTTGAGCCATTCAAAACCGGTGTGAGCCAGTCTAGTCCGGTTTGAGTCGGTTTCAGCCGGTCAAAACCGGTTTGAGCCTGTTTGTTCGGTTTGAGTCCTTTTGAGCCAGTCAAAACAGGTTTGAGCCGGTCTGGTCGGGTTTGAGTCCAGTTTGAGCCGGTCAAAACCGGTTTGAGCGGTCTGGCCTGGTTTGAGTCTGGTTTGAGCAGGTCAAAACCGTTTTGAGCTGATCTGGTCCGGATAAATACGGTCAAAACCGGTTTGAGTCTGTTTGAGCGGTCAAAACCGGTTTGAGCCGGTCTGGTCGGGTTTGAGTCAGTTTGATCCGGTCAAAATTGGTTTGAGCCGGTCTGGCCTGGTTTGATTTGGTCAAAACCCGTTTGAGTCCGGTTTGAGCTGGTCAAAACCGGTTTGAGCCGGTCTGGCCTGGTTTGAGTCTGGTTTGAGCCGGTCCAGTCATGTTTTAGTCCGGTTTGAGCCAGTCAAAACCGGTTTCAGCGGTCTGGTTCGGTTTGAGCGGTCTGGTCGGTTTGAGCCTGTCAAAACCGATTGAAACCGGTCTGGGCGGTTTGAGTCTGGTTTCAGCCAGTCAAAACCGGTTTGAGCCGGTCTGGCCTGGTTTGATCTGGTCAAAACCCGTATGAGACCGGTTTGAGCCAGTCAAAACGGTTTGAGATGTTCTGGTCGGTTTGAGCGGTTTGAGCCGTTCTGGTCTGGTGTGAGCCGGTTTGAGCTGGTCTGTTCCTGTTTGAGCCGGTCTGGTCCGGTTTGAGCCGGTTTGAGCTGTTCAAAACCGGTTTGAGCCGGTCTGTTCTGGTTTGAGTCCGGTTTGAGCCAGTCAAAATCGATTGGAGACGGTCTGGCCTGGTTTGATCTGGTCAAAACCCTTATGAGTACAGTTTGAGCCGGTGAAAACCGGTTTGAGATGTTCTGGTCCGGTTTGAGCCAGTTTGAGCGGTCTGGTCTGGTTTGAGCCAGTGTGAGCCGGTGTGATACTGTTTGAGCCGGTGTGTTCCTGTTTGAGTCCAGTTTGAGCCATTCATAACCGGTGTGAGCCAGTCTAGTCCAGTTTGAGTCCGGTTTCAGCCGGTCAAAACCGGTTTGAGCCTGTTTGTTCCGGTTTGAGTCCTTTTTGAGCCAGTCAAAACAGGTTTGAGCCGGTCTGGTCCGGTTTGAGTCTGGTTTGAGCCGGTCAAAACCGGTTTGAGCCGGTCTGGCCTGGTTTGAGTCTGGTTTGAGCAGGTCAAAACCGTTTTGAGCTGATCTGGTCCGGATAAATACGGTCAAAACCGGTTTGAGTCTGTTTGAGCTGGTCAAAACCGGTTTGAGCTGATCTGGTCCGGATAAATACGGTCAAAACCGGTTTGAGTCTGTTTGAGCCGGTCAAAACCGGTTTGAGCCGGTCTGGTCGGGTTTGAGTCCAGTTTGAGCCAGTCAAAACGGTTTGAGCCGGTTTGAGCTGGTCTGGCCTGGTTTGATTTGGTCAAAACCCGTTTGAGTCCGGTTTGAGCTGGTCAAAACCGGTTTGAGCCGGTCTGGCCTGGATTGATCCGGTTTGAGCCGGTCCAGTCATGTTTTAGTCCGGTTTGAGCCAGTCAAAACCGGTTTCAGCCGGTCTGGTTCGGTTTGAGCCGGTCTGGTCCGGTTTGAGCCTGTCAAAACCGATTGAAACCGGTCTGGGCCGGTTTGAGTCGGTTTCAGCCAGTCAAAACCGGTTTGAGCGGTCTGGCCTGGTTTGATCTGGTCAAAACCCGTATGAGACGGTTTGAGCGGTGAAAACCGGTTTGAGATGTTCTGGTCGGTTTGAGCCAGTTTGAGCCGTTCTGGTCTGGTGTGAGCGGTTTGAGCTGGTCTGTTCCTGTTTGAGCCGGTCTGTTCCTGTTTGAGTCCGGTTTGAGCCGTTCAAAACCGGTTTGAGCCGGTCTAGTCCGGTTTGAGTCCGGTTTCAGCGGTCAAAACCGGTTTGAGCCTGTTTGTTCTGGTTTGAGTCCTTTTGAGCCAGTCAAAACAGGTTTGAGCCGGTCTGGTCGGTTTGAGTCCGGTTTGAGCCGGTCAAAACCGGTTTGAGCCGGTCTGGCCTGGTTTGAGTCTGGTTTGAGCCAGTTTGAGCCGTTCAAAACCGGTTTGAGCTGGTCTGGTCCGGATAAATACGGTCAAAACCGGTTTGAGTCTGTTTGAGCGGTCAAAACCGGTTTGAGCGGTCTGGTCGGTTTGAGTCCAGTTTGAGCCGGTCAAAATTGGTTTGAGCCGGTCTGGCCTGGTTTGATCTGGTCAAAACCGGTTTGAGCAGTCTGGCCTGGTTTGATCTGGTCAAAACCGGTTTGAGCCGGTCTGGCCTGGATTGATCCGGTTTGAGCCGGTCCGGTCATGTTTTAGTCGGTTTGAGCCAGTCAAAACCGGTTTGAGTCCGTTTCAGCCGGTCTGGTTCGGTTTGAGCCGTCTGGCCTGGTTTGATCTGGTCAAAACCCGTTTGAGTCGGTTTGAGCCGGTCTGGTCTGGTTTGAGTCCGGTTTCAGCCAGTCAAAATTGGTTTGAGCCGGTCTGGCCTGGTTTGATCTGGTCAAAACCCGTATGAGACCGGTTTGAGCCGGTGAAAACCGGTTTGAGATGTTCTGGTCCGGTTTGAGCCAGTTTGAGCCATTCTGGTCTGGTGTGAGCCGGTTTGAGCTGGTCTGTTCCTGTTTGAGCCGGTCTGTTCCTGTTTGAGTCTGGTTTGAGCCGTTCAAAACCGGTTTGAGCCGGTCTTGTCCGGTTTGAGTCCGGTTTGAGCCAGTCAAAACCGGTTTGAGCCGGTCTGGCCTGGTTTGATCTGGTCAAAACCCTTATGAGTACAGTTTGAGCCGGTGAAAACCGGTTTGAGATGTTCTGGTCCGGTTTGAGCCAGTTTGAGCCGTTCTGGTCTGGCTTGACCTGGTTTGAGCTGGTGTGATACTGTTTGAGCCGGTCTGTTCCTGTTTGAGTCCAGTTTAAGCCATTCAAAACCGGTGTGAGCCAGTCTAGTCCAGTTTGAGTCCGGTTTCAGCCGGTCAAAACCGGTTTGAGCCTGTTTGTTCCGGTTTGAGTCCTTTTTGAGCCAGTCAAAACAGGTTTGAGCCGGTCTGGTCCGGTTTGAGTCCGGTTTGAGCCGGTGAAAACCGGTTTGAGCCGGTGTGGCCTGGTTTGAGTCCGGTTTGAGCAGGTCAAAACCGTTTTGAGTTGATCTGGTCCGGATAAATATGGTCAAAACCGGTTTGAGTCTGTTTGAGCCGGTCAAAACCGGTTTGAGCCAGTCTGGTCGGCTTTGAGTCCAGTTTGAGCCAGTCAAAATTGGTTTGAGCCGGCCTGGCCTGGTTTGATTTGGTCAAAACCCGTTTGAGTCCGGTTTGAGCTGGTCAAAACAGGTTTGAGGCGGTCTGGCCTGGATTGATCCGGTTTGAGCCGGTCCGGTCATGTTTTAGTCCGGTTTGAGCCAGTCAAAACCGGTTTCAGCCGGTCTGGTTCGGTTTGAGCGGTCTGGTCCGGTTTGAGCCGGTCAAAACCGTTTGAGCCTGTCAAAACCGATTGAAACCGGTCTGGGCCGGTTTGAGTCCGGTTTCAGCCAGTCAAAACCGGTTTGAGCCGGTCTGGCCTGGTTTGATCTGGTCAAAACCCGTATGAGACCGGTTTGAGCTGGTGAAAACCGGTTTGAGATGTTCTGGTCCGGTTTGAGCCAGTTTGAGCCGGTCTGGTCTGGCTTGAGCCGGTTTGAGCCGGTCTGTTACTGTTTGAGCCGGTCTGTTCCTGTTTGAGTCCAGTTTGAGCCATTCAAAACCGGTGTGAGCCGGTCTAGTCCGGTTTGAGTCCGTTTCAGCCGGTCAAAACCGTTTGAGCCTGTTTGTTCCGGTTTGAGTCCTTTTTGAGCCAGTCAAAACAGGTTTGAGCCGGTCTGGTCCGGTTTGAGTCCGGTTTGAGCCGGTCAAAACCGGTTTGAGCCGGTCTGGCCTGGTTTGAGTCTGGTTTGAGCAGGTCAAAACCGTTTTGAGCTGATCTGGTCCGGATAAATACGGTCAAAACCGGTTTGAGTCGGTTTGAGCCTGTCAAAACCGGTTTGAGCCGGTCTGGTCGGGTTTGAGTCCAGTTTGAGCCGGTCAAAACCGGTTTGAGCTGGTCTGGCCTGGTTTGATTTGGTCAAAACCCGTTTGAGTCCGGTTTGAGCTGGTCAAAACCGGTTTGAGCCGGTCTGGCCTGGATTGATCCGGTTTGAGCCGGTCCGGTCATGTTTTAGTCCGGTTTGAGCCAGTCAAAACCGGTTTGAGCCGGTCTGGCCTGGTTTGATCTGGTCAAAACCCGTATGAGACCGGTTTGAGCCGGTGAAAACCGGTTTGAGATGTTCTGGTCCGGTTTGAGCCAGTTTGAGCCGTTCTGGTCTGGTGTGAGCCGGTTTGAGCTGGTCTGTTCCTGTTTGAGCCGGTCTGTTCCTGTTTGAGTCCAGTTTGAGCCATTCAAAACCGGTGTGAGCCGGTCTAGTCCGGTTTGAGTCCAGTTTCAGCCGGTCAAAACCGGTTTGAGCCTGTTTGTTCCGGTTTGAGTCCTTTTGAGCCAGTCAAAACAGGTTTGAGCCGGTCTGTTCCTGTTTGAGTCCGGTTTGAGCCGTTCAAAACCGGTTTGAGCCGGTCTAGTCCGGTTTGAGTCCGGTTTGAGCCAGTCAAAATCGATTGGAGACGGTCTGGCCTGGTTTGATCTGGTCAAAACCCGTATGAGTACGGTTTGAGCCAGTGAAAACCGGTTTGAGATGTTCTGGTCCTGTTTGAGCCAGTTTGAGCCGGTCTGGTCTGGCTTGAGTCTGGTTTGAGCAGGTCAAAACCGTTTTGAGCTGATCTGGTCCGGATAAATACAGTCAAAACCGGTTTGAATCTGTTTGAGCCGGTCAAAACCGGTTTGAGCCAGTCTGGTCGTGTTTGAGTCCAGTTTGATCCGGTCAATATTGGTTTGAGCCGGTCTGGCCTGGTTTGACTTGGTCAAAACCCGTTTGAGTCCGGTTTCAGCTGGTCAAAACCGGTTTGAGCCGGTCTGGCCTGGATTGATCCGGTTTGAGCCGGTCCAGTCATGTTTTAGTCCGGTTTGAGCCAGTCAAAACCGGTTTCAGCCGGTCTGGTTCGGTTTGAGCCGGTCTGGTCCGGTTTGAGCCTGTCAAAACCGATTGAAACCGGTCTGGGCCGGTTTGAGTCAGGTTTCAGCCAGTCAAAACCGGTTTGAGCCGGTCTGTTCCTGTTTGAGTCCGGTTTGAGCCGTTCAAAACCGGTTTGAGCCGGTCTTGTCCGGTTTGAGTCTGGTTTGACCCAGTCAAAATCGGTTTGAGCCGGTCTGGTCCGGTTTGAGCTGGTCTGGTCCGGTTTGATCTGGTCAAAACCCTTATGAGTACAGTTTGAGCCGGTGAAAACCGGTTTGAGATGTTCTGGTCCGGTTTGAGCCAGTTTGAGCCATTCTGGTCTGGCTTGAGCCGGTTTGAGCCGGTGTGATACTGTTTGAGCCGGTGTGTTCCTGTTTGAGTCCAGTTTGAGCCATTCAAAACCGGTGTGAGCCGGTCTAGTCCGGTTTGAGTCCGGTTTCAGCCGGTCAAAACCGGTTTGAGCCTGTTTGTTCCGGTTTGAGTCCTTTTTGAGCCAGTCAAAACAGGTTTGAGCCGGTCTGGTCCGGTTTGAGTCCGGTTTGAGCCGGTGAAAACCGGTTTGAGCCGGTCTGGCCTGGTTTGAGTCCGGTTTGAGCAGGTCAAAACCGTTTTGAGCTGATCTGGTCCGGATAAATACGGTCAAAACCGGTTTGAGTCTGTTTGAGCCGGTCAAAACAGGTTTGAGCCGGTCTGGTCGGGTTTGAGTCCAGTTTGATCCGGTCAAAATTGGTTTGAGCCGGTCTGGCCTGGTTTGACTTGGTCAAAACCCGTTTGAGTCCGGTTTGAGCTGGTCAAAACCGGTTTGAGCCGGTCTGGCCTGGATTGATCCGGTTTGAGCCGGTCCAGTCATGTTTTAGTCTGGTTTGAGCCAGTCAAAACCGGTTTCAGCCGGTCTGGTTTGGTTTTAGCCGGTCTGGTCCGGTTTGAGCCTGTCAAAACCGATTGAAACTGGTCTGGGCCGGTTTGAGTCCGGTTTCAGCCAGTCAAAACCGGTTTGAGCCGGTCTGGCCTGGTTTGATCTGGTCAAAACCCGTATGAGACCGGTTTGAGCCAGTGAAAACCGGATTGAGATGTTCTGGTCCGGTTTGAGCCGGTTTGAGCCATTCTGGTCTGGTTTGAGCCAGTCAAAACAGGTTTGAGCTGGTCTGTTCCTGTTTGAGCCAGTCTGTTCCTGTTTGAGTCCGGTTTGAGCTGTTCAAAACCGGTTTGAGCCGGTCTGGTCCGTTTGAGTCCGTTTCAGCCGGTCAAAACCGGTTTGAGCCGGTCTGGTCCGGTTTGAGTCCGGTTTGAGCCAGTCAAAACCGGTTTGAGCCAGTCTGGCCTGGTTTGATCTGGTCAAAACCCGTATGAGTACGGTTTGAGCCGGTGAAAACCGGTTTGAGATGTTCTGGTCAGGTTTGAGCCAGTTTGAGCCGGTCTGGTCTGGTTTGAGTCCGTTTGAGCTGGTCTGTTACTGTTTGAGCCGGTCTGTTCCTGTTTGAGTCCAGTTTGAGCCAGTCAAAACCGTTTGAGCCGGTCTGGTCCGTTTGAGTCCGTTTCAGCCGGTCAAAACCGGTTTGAGCCTGTTTGTTCCGGTTTGAGTCTTTTTTGAGCCGGTCAAAACAGGTTTGAGCTGGTCTGGTCCGGTTTGAGTCTGGTTTGAGCAGGTCAAAACCGTTTTGAGCTGATCTGGTCCGCATAAATACGGTCAAAACCGGTTTGAGTCTGTTTGAGCCGGTCAAAACCGGTTTGAGCGGTCTGGTCGGGTTTGAGTCCAGTTTGAGCCGGTCAAAACCGGTTTGAGCCGGTCTGGCCTGGTTTGATCTGGTCAAAACCCGTATGAGACCGGTTTGAGCCGGTGAAAACCGGTTTGAGATGTTCTGGTCCGGTTTGAGCCGGTTTGAGCCATTCTGGTCTGGTGTGAGCCGGTTTGAGCTGGTCTGTTCCTGTTTGAGCCGGTCTGTTCCTGTTTGAGTCGGTTTGAGCTGGTCAAAACCGGTTTGAGCCGGTCTGGTCCGGTTTGAGTCCGGTTTGAGCCAGTCAAAATCGATTGGAGACGGTCTGGCCTGGTTTGATCTGGTCAAAACCCGTATGAGTACGGTTTGAGCCGGTGAAAACCGGTTTGAGATGTTCTGGTCCGGTTTGAGCCGGTTTGAGCCGTTCTGGTCTGGTGTGAGCCGGTTTGAGCTGGTCTGTTCCTGTTTGAGCCGGTCTGTTCCTGTTTGAGTCCGTTTGAGCTGGTCAAAACCGGTTTGAGCCGGTCTAGTCCGGTTTGAGTCCGTTTGAGCCAGTCAAAATCGATTGAGACGGTCTGGCCTGGTTTGATCTGGTCAAAACCCGTATGAGTACGGTTTGAGCCGGTGAAAACCGGTTTGAGCGGTCTGTTCCTGTTTGAGTCCGGTTTGAGCGGTTTGAGCCGGTTTGAGCCGGTCTGGTCTGGCTTGAGCCGGTTTGAGCCGGTGTGATACTGTTTGAGCCGGTGTGTTCCTGTTTGAGTCCAGTTTGAGCCATTCAAAACCGGTGTGAGCCAGTCTAGTCCAGTTTGAGTCCAGTTTCAGTCGGTCAAAACCGGTTTGAGCCTGTTTGTTCCGGTTTGAGTCCTTTTTGAGCCAGTCAAAACAGGTTTGAGCCGGTCTGGTCCGGTTTGAGTCCGGTTTGAGCTGGTCAGAACCGGTTTGAGCCGGTCTGGCCTGGTTTGAGTCTGGTTTGAGCAGGTCAAAACCGTTTTGAGCTGATCTGGTCCGGATAAATATGGTCAAAACCGGTTTGAGTCTGTTTGAGCCGGTCAAAACCGGTTTGAGCCGGTCTGGTCGGGTTTGAGTCCAGTTTGAGCCGGTCAAAATTGGTTTGAGCCGGTCTGGCCTGGTTTGACTTGGTCAAAACCCGTTTGAGTCCGGTTTGAGCTGGTCAAAACCGGTTTGAGCCGGTCTGGCCTGGATTGATCCGGTTTGAGCCGGTCCAGTCATGTTTTAGTCCGGTTTGAGCCAGTCAAAACCGGTTTCAGCCGGTCTGGTTCGGTTTGAGCCGGTCTGGTCCGGTTTGAGCCTGTCAAAACCGATTGAAACCGGTCTGGGCCGGTTTGAGTCCGGTTTCAGCCAGTCAAAACCGGTTTGAGCCGGTCTGGCCTGGTTTGATCTGGTCAAAACCCGTATGAGACCGGTTTGAGCCGGTGAAAACCGGTTTGAGATGTTCTGGTCCGGTTTGAGCCGGTTTGAGCTGTTCTGGTCTGGTGTGAGCCGGTTTGAGCTGGTCTGTTCCTGTTTGAGCCGGTCTGTTCCTGTTTGAGTCCGGTTTGAACCGTTCAAAACCGGTTTGAGCCGGTCTGGTCTGGTTTGAGTCCGGTTTGAGCCAGTCAAAATCGATTGGAGACGGTCTGGCCTGGTTTGATCTGGTCAAAACCCGTATGAGTACGGTTTGAGCCTGTGAAAACCGGTTTGAGATGTTCTGGTCTGGTTTGAGCCGGTTTGAGCCATTCTGGTCTGGTGTGAACCGGTTTGAGCTGGTCTGTTCCTGTTTGAGCCGGTCTGTTCCTGTTTGAGTCCTGTTTGAGCTGTTCAAAACCGGTTTGAGCCGGTCTGGTCCGTTTGAGTCCGTTTGAGCCGGGCAAAACCGGTTTGAGCCTGTTTGTTCTGGTTTGAGTCCTTTTTGAGCCAGTCAAAACAGGTTTGAGCCGGTCTGGTCCGGTTTGAGTCCGGTTTGAGCCAGTCAAAACCGGTTTGAGCCGGTCTGGCCTGGTTTCAGTCTGGTTTGAGCAGG
>JAKFHT010000893.1:0-44364 GCA_023783455.1 Erythrocebus patas | reverse complement strand
ATTTGGGGGCCCATTGACCAGTGGAAAACGAATATCCCCAGATAAAAACTGCAGACTGTGAAACTACTTGTGATGTGGATTCATCTCACTGTAAAATTTCTTTTGATTCAGCAGGTTGGAAAATTCATTTTGCAAGTTTAACCTTTCTTTGATATGCAAAAAACTGAATATCCCCAGATAAAAACTAGAAAGAAGCTATCTATGAAACTGCTTTGTGATGTGGATTCATCTCACAGAGTTAAAACTTTCTTTTGATTCAGCAGGTTGAAACACTCTTTTGTAGAATCTGCAAAGGGTCATTTGGGAGCCCAAGGAGACTTATGGGAAAAACAAAAACAAATATACCCTGGTAAATACTAGAAGAAAGCTATTTGTGAAACTGCTTTGTGATGTGCAGATTCATCTAAGACTTAAATGTTTCCTTTGATTCTGAACATTGGAAACACTCCTTGTGTAGTATCTGCAAAGGAATATTTGGAAGCCATTGAGGCTTCTGGGGAAAAATTGAATATCCCCAGATACAGACTAGAAAAAGATTATCAGAGAAACAGCTTTGTGATGTGTGATTCATCTCACAGAGTTAAACTTTCTTTTGCCTTTGCCAATTCCACAAGAACAGCCTTAGCGAAAGGCTTTTGAAGGAAAGATGTAACTCTGTGAGATAAATTAACAGAACACAGAGAAGTTTCTCAAGCTTCTTTCCAGTTTTGAAAGGAAGGTATTATCTTTTTCACCCTAGACCCTTATGTTCTTCCAAATATCCTTTGCCAATTCCACAAGAACAGACTTAGCGAAAGGCTTCTTGAAGGAAAGATGTAACTCTGTGAGATGAATTAACAGAACACAGAGCAGTTTCTCAGAAAGCTTCTTACCAGTTTTGAACGGAAGTTATTTCCTTTTCACCATAGCCCTCTATTGGCTTCCAAATATCCTTTGCCAATACTCACAAGAACAGCCTTAGCGAAAGGCTTCTTAAAGGAAAGATGTAACTCTGTGAGATGAATTAAAAGAACACAGAGCAGTTTCTCAGAAAGCTTCTTTCCAGTTTTGAGCGGAAGATATTTCCTTTTACACCATAGCCCTCTATGGGCTTAGAAATATCCTTTGCCAATTCCACAAGAACAGCCTTAGCGAAGGCTTCTTGAAGGAAAGATGAAACTCTGTGGGATGAATTAACAGAACACAGAGCAGTTTCTCAAGCTTCTTTCCAGTTTTGAACGGAAGATATTTCCTTTTTCACCATATAGCCTCTATGGGCTTCCAAAGAAGGCTTCTTTCCAGTTTTGAGCGGAAGATATTTCCTTTTCACCATAGCCCTCTATGGGCTTCCAAATATCCTTTGCCACTTCCACAAGAACAGCCTTAGCGAAAGGCTTCTTGAAGGAAAGATGTAACTCTGTGAGAGAATTAACAGAACCCAGAGCAGTTTCTCAGAAAGCTTCTTTCCAGTTTTGAACGGAAGATATTTCATTTTCACCATAGCCCTCTAGGGGCTTCCAAATATCCTTTGCCAATTCCTACAAGAACAGCCTTAGCGAAAGGCTTCTTGAAGGAAAGATGAAACTCTGTGAGATGAATTAACAGAACACAGAGCAGTTTCTCAGAAGGCTTTTTCCAGTTTTGAAAGGAAGATATTTCCTTCTTCACCATAGTCCTCTGTGGGCTTCCAAATATCGCTTTGCCAATTCCACAAGAACATCCTTAGCGAAAGGCTTGAAGGATAGATGTAACTCTGTGAGATGAATTAACAGAACACAGAGCAGTTTCTCAGAAAGCTTTTTTCCAATTTGGAACGGAAGATATTCCCTTTTTCACCATAGCCCTCTATGGGCTTATAAATATCGCTTTGCCAATTCCACAAGAACAGCCTTAGCGAAAGGCTTCTTGAAGGGAAAAATGTAACTCTGTGAGGAAAATTAACAGAACACAGAGAAGTTTCTCAGAAAGCTTCTTTCCAGTTTTGAACGGAAGATATTATCTTTTTCACCATAGACCTCTATGGACTTCCAAATATCCCTTTGCCAATTCCACAAGAACAGACTTAGCAAAAGACTTCTGAAGGGAAAGATGTAACTCTGTGAGATGAATTCACAGAACACAGAGCAGTTTCTCAGAAAGCTTCTTACCAGTTTTGAACGGAAGTTATTTCCTTTTTCACCATAGCCGTCTATTGGCTTCCAAATATCCCTTTGCCAATTCCACAAGAACAGCCTTAGCGAAAGGCTTCTTGAAGGGAAAGATGTAACTCTGTGAGATGAATTAACAGAACACAGAGCAGTTTCTCAGAAAGCTTCTTTCCAGTTTTGAACGGAAGATAATTTCTTTTTCACCACAGTCCTCTATGGACTTCCAAATATCCTTGCCAATTCCACAAGAACAGCCTTAGCGAAGGCTTCTTGAAGGAAAGATGTAACTCTGTGAGATGAATTAACAGAACACAGAGCAGTTTCTCAAGCTTCTTTCCAGTTTTGAACGGAAGATATTTCCTTTTACACCATAGCCCTCTATGGGCTTCCAAATATCCTTGCCAATTCCACAAGAAGAGCCTTAGCGAAGGCTTCTTGAAGGGATAGATGTAACTCTGTGAGATGAATTAAGAGAACACAGAGCAGTTTCTCAGAAAGCTTCTTTCCAGTTTTGAACGGAAGATATTTCCTTTTTCACCATAGCCCTCTATGGGCTTCCAAATATCCCTTTGCCACTTCCACAAGAACAGCCTTAGCGAAAGGCTTCTTGAAGGAAAGATGTAACTCTGTAAGGAGAATTAACAGAACACAGAGCAGTTTCTCAGAAAGCTTCTTTCCAATTTGAACGGAAGATATTTCCTTTTTCACCATAGCCCTCTAGGGCTTCCAAATATACCTTTGCCAATTCTACAAGAACAGCCTTAGAGAAAGGCTTCTTGAAGGGAAAGATGTAACTCTGTAAGGAGAATTAACAGAACACAGAGCAGTTTCTCAGAAAGCTTCTTTCCAATTTGAACGGAAGATATTTCCTTTTTCACCATAGCCCTCTAGGGGCTTCCAAATACACCTTTGCCAATTCTACAAGAACAGCCTTAGAGAAAGGCTTCTTGAAGGGAAAGATGTAACTCTGTGAGGAGAATTAACAGAACCCAGAGCAGTTTCTCAGAAAGCTTCTTTCCAGTTTTGAACGGAAGATATTTCATTTTTCACCATAGCCCTCTAGGGGCTTCCAAATATACCTTTGCCAATTCTACAAGAACAGCCTTAGCGAAAGGCTTCTTGAAGGGAAAGATGAAACTCTGTGAGATGAATTAACAGAACACAGAGCAGTTTCTCAGAAGGCTTTTTCCAGTTTTGAAAGGAAGATATTTCCTTCTTCACCATAGTCCTCTGTGGGCTTCCAAATATCGCTTTGCCAATTCCACAAGAACATGCTTAGCGAAAGGCTTCTTGAAGGGATAGGTGTAACTCTGTGAGATGAATTAACAGAACACAGAGCAGTTTCTCAGCTTTTTCCAATTTGGAACGGAAGATATTCCCTTTTTCACCATAGCCCTCTATGGGCTTATAAATATCGCTTTGCCAATTCCACAAGAACAGCCTTAGCGAAAGGCTTCTTGAAGGGAAAGATGTAACTCTGTGAGGAAAATTAACAGAACACAGAGCAGTTTCTCAGAAAGCTTCTTTCCAGTTTTGAACGGAAGATATTATCTTTTTCACCATAGACCTCTATGGGCTTCCAAATATCCCTTTGCCAATTCCACAAGAACAGACTTAGCAAAAGACTTCTGAAGGGAAAGATGTAACTCTGTGAGAT
Source organism: Erythrocebus patas (assembly GCA_023783455.1). Taxonomy (NCBI): domain Eukaryota; kingdom Metazoa; phylum Chordata; class Mammalia; order Primates; family Cercopithecidae; genus Erythrocebus; species Erythrocebus patas. The sequence goes on along the minus strand of JAKFHT010000893.1, from coordinate 40,581 downwards.
GAATTAACAGAACACAGAGCAGTTTCTCAGAAAGCTTCTTACCAGTTTTGAACGGAAGTTATTTCCTTTTTCACCATAGCCGTCTATTGGCTTCCAAATATCCCTTTGCCAATTCCACAAGAACAGCCTTAACGAAAGGCTTCTTGAAGGGAAAGATGTAACTCTGTGAGATGAATTAACAGAACACAGAGCAGTTTCTCAGAAAGCTTCTTTCCAGTTTTGAACGGAAGATAATTTCTTTTTCACCACAGTCCTCTATGGACTTCCAAATATCCTTTGCTAATTCCACAAGAACAGCCTTAGCGAAAGGCTTTTGAAGGAAAGATGTAACTCTGTGAGATGAATTAAGAGAACACAGAGCAGTTTCTCAGAAAGCTTCTTTCCAGTTTTGAATGGAAGGTATTTCCTTTTACACCATAGCCCTCTATGGGCTTCCAAATATCCCTTTGCCAATTCCACAAGAAGAGCCTTAGCGAAGGCTTCTTGAAGGGATAGATGAAACTCTGTGAGATGAATTAAGAGAACACAGAGCAGTTTCTCAGAAAGCTTCTTTCCAGTTTTGAGCGGAAGATATTTCCTTTTCACCATAGCCTCTATGGGCTTCAAATATCCTTTGCCACTTCCACAGGAACAGCCTTAGCGAAGGCTTCTTGAAGGAAAGATGTAACTCTGTAAGGAGAATTAACAGAACACAGAGCAGTTTCTCAGAAAGCTTCTTTCCAATTTGAACGGAAGATATTTCCTTTTTCACCATAGCCCTCTAGGGGCTTCCAAATACACCTTTGCCAATTCTACAAGAACAGCCTTAGCGAAAGGCTTCTTGAAGGGAAAGATGTAACTCTGTGAGATGAATTAACAGAACACAGAGCAGTTTCTCAGAAAGCTTCTTTCCAGTTTTGAACGGAAGATATTTCCTTTTTCACCATTGCCCTCCATGGGCTTCCAAATATCCCTTTGCCAATTCCACAAGAACATGCTTAGCGAAAGGCTTCTTGAAGGGAAAGATGTAACTCTGTGAGATGAATTAACAGGACACAGAGCACTTTCTCAGAAAGCTTCTTTCCAGTTTTGAAAGCAAGATATTCCGTTTTCACCATAGCCTCTATGGGCTTCCAAATATCACTTTGCCAATTCTACAAGAACAGCCTTAGCGAAAGGCTTCTTGAAGGGAAAGATGAAACTCTGTGAGATGAATTAACAGAACACAGAGCAGGTTCTTAGAAGGCTTCTTTCCAGTTTTGAACGAAAGATATTTCCTTTTTCACCACAGCCCTTTATGGGCTTCCAAATATCCCTTTGCCAATCCCACAAGAACAGCCTTAGCGAAAGGCTTCTTGAAGGGAAAGATGTAACTCTGTGAGATGAATTAACAGAACACAGAGCAGTTTCTCAGAAGGCTTCTTTCCAGTTTTGAACGGAAGATATTTCCTTTTTCACCATAGTCCTCGATGGCCTTCCAAATATCCCTTTGCCAATTCCAGAAGAAGAGCCTAGGCGAAAGGCTTCTTGAAGGGAAAGATGTAACTCTGTGAGATGAATTAACAGAAAAGAGAGCAGTTTCTCAGAAAGCTTCTTTCCAGTTTTGAACGGAAGATATTTCCTTTTTCACCATAGCCCTCTATGGCTTCCAAATATCCCTTTTACAATTCCACAAGAACAGCCTTAGCGAAAGGCTTCTTGAAGGGAAAGATGTAACTCTGTGAGATGAATTAACAGAACACAGAGCAGTTTCTCAGAAAGCTTCTTTCCAGTTTTGAACGGAAGATATTTCCTTTTTCACCTTAGCCCTCTATGGGCTTCCAAATATCCCTTTGCCAATTCCACAAGAACAGCCTTAGCGAAAGGCTTCTTGAAGGGAAAGATGTAACTCTTTGAGATGAATTAACAGAACACAGAGCAGTTTCTCAGAAAGCTTCTTTCCAGTTTTGAACGGAAGATATTTCCTTTTTCACCATAGTCCTCTAAGGAGTTCCAAATATCCCTTTGCCAATTCCACAAGAACAGCCTTAGCGAAAGGCTTCTTGAAGGGAATGATGTAACTCTGTCAGATGAATTAACAGAACACAGAGCAGTTTCTCATTAAGCTTCTTTCCAGTTTTGAACGGAAGATATTTCCTTTTTCACCATAGCCCTCTATGGGCTTCCAAATATCCCTTTTCCAATTCGAAAGAGAACAGCCTTAGCGAAAGGCTTCTTGAAGGGAAAGATGTAACTCTGTGAGATGAATTAACAGAACACAGAGCAGTTTCTCAGAAAGCTTCTTTCCAGTTTTGAACGGAAGATATTTCCTTTTTCACCATAGCCTCTATGGGCTTCCAAATACCCTTTGCCAATTCCACAAGAACAGCCTTAGCGAAAGGCTTCTTGAAGGGAAAGATGTAACTCTGTGAGATGAATTAACAGGACACAGAGCACTTTCTCAGAGAGCTTCTTTCCAGTTTTGAACGGAAGATATTTCCTTTTTGACCATAGTCCTCTATGGGCTTCCAAATATCCCTTTGCCAATTCCACAAGAACAGCCTTAGCGAAAGGCTTCTTGAAGGGATAGATGAAACTCTGTGAGATGAAATAACAGAACACAGAGCAGTTTCTGAGAAGGCTTCTTTCCAGTTTTGAACGGAAGATATTTCCTTTTTCACCATAGTCCTCTACGTTCTTCCAAATATCCCTTTGCCAATTCCACAAGTACAGCCTTAGCGAAAAGCTTCTTGAAGGGGAAGATGTAACTCTGTGAGATGGATTAACAGAACACAGAGCAGTTTCTCAGAAAGCTTCTTTCCAGTTTTGAACGGAAGATATTTCGTTTTTTACCATAGCCCTCTATGGGCTTCCAAATATCACTTTGCCAATTCCACAAGAACAGCCTTAGCGAAAGGCTTCTTGAAGGGAAAGATGAAACTCTGTGAGATGAATTAACAGAACACAGAGCAGGTTCTCAGAAGGCTTCTTTCCAGTTTTGAATGAAAGATATTTCCTTTTTCACCATAGCCCTCTATGGGTTCCAAATATACCTTTGCCAATCCCACAAGAACAGCCTTAGCGAAAGGCTTCTTGAAGGGAAAGATGCAACTCTGTGAGACGAATTAACAGAACACAGAGCAGTTTTTCAGCAGGCTTCTTTCCAGTTTTGAACGGAAGATATTTCCTTTTTCACCATAGTCCTCGATGGCCTTCCAAATATCCCTTTGCCAATTCCACAAGAAGAGCCTAGGCGAAAGGCTTCTTGAAGGGAAAGATGTAACTCTGTGAGATGAATTAACAGAAAAGAGAGCAGTTTCTCAGAAAGCTTCTTTCCAGTTTTGAACGGAAGATATTTCGTTTTTCACCTTTGCCCTCTAAGGGCTTCCAAATATCCCTTTGCACATTACACAAGAACAGCCTTAGCGAAAGGCTTCTTGAAGGGAAAGATGTAACTCTGTGAGATGAATTAACAGGACACAGAGCACTTTCTCAGAAAGCTTCTTTCCAGTTTTGAATGGAAGATATTTCCTTTTTCACCATTGCCCTCTAAGGGCTTCCAAATATCCCTTTGCCAATTCCACAAGAACAGCCTTTGCGAAAGGTTTCTTGAAGGGATAGATGAAACTCTATGAGATGAAATAACAGAACACACAGCAGTTTCTCAGAAGGCTTCTTTCCAGTTTTGAAAGGAAGATATTTCCTATTTCACCATAGCCCTCTATGGGCTTCCAAATATCACTTTGCCAATTCCACAAGAACAGCCTTAGCGAAAGGCGTCTTGTAGGGAAAGATGTAACTCTGTGAGATGAATTAAAAGAACACAGAGTAGTTTCTCAGAAAGCTTCTTTCCAGTTTTGAACGGAAGATATTTCCTTTTTCACCATAGCCCTCTATGGGCTTCCAAATATCACTTTTCCAATTCCACAAGAACAGCCTTAGCGAAAGGCTTCTTGAAGGGAAAGATGTAACTCTGTGAGATGAATTAACATAACACAGAGCAGTTTCTCAGAAAGCTTCTTTCCAGTTTTGAACGGAAGATATTTCCTTTTTGACTATAGTCCTCTATGGGCTTCCAAATATCCCTTTGCCAATTCCACAAGAACAGCCTTAGCGAAAGGCTTCTTGAAGGGAAAGATGTAACTCTGTGAGATGAATTAACAGAACACAGAGCAGTTTCTCAGAAAGCTTCTTTCCAGTTTTGAACGGATGGTATTTCCTTTTTCACCATAGCCGTCTATTGGGTTCCAAATATCCCTTTGCCAATTCCACAAGAACAGCCTTAGCGAAAGGCTTCTTGAAGGGAAAGATGTAACTCTGTGAGTTGAATTAACACAACACAGAGCAGTTTCTCAGAAAGCTTCTTTCCAGTATTCAACGGAAGATATTTCCTTTTTCACCATAGCCCTCTAGGGGCTTCCAAATATACCTTTACCAATTCCACAAGAACAGGCTTAGCGAAAGGCTTCTTGAAGGGAAACATGTAACTCTGTGAGATGAATTAACAGAACACAGAGCAGTTTCTCAGAAGGCTTCTCTCCTGTTTTGAACGGAAGATATTTTCCTTTCACCATAGTCCTCTATGGACTTCCAAATATCCCTTTGCCAATTCCACAAGAACAGCCTTGGAGAAAGGCTTCTTAAAGGGAAAGACGAAACTCTGTGAGATGAATTAAGAGAACACAGAGCAGTTTCTCAGAAAGCTTCTTTCCAGTTTTGAACGGAAGATATTTCCTTTTCACCATAGCCCTCTATGGGCTTCCAAATATCCTTGCCAATTCCACAAGAACAGCCTTAGCGAAGGCTTCTTAAAGGGAAAGATGTAACTCTGTGAGATGAATTAAGAGAACACAGAGCAGTTTCTCAGAATGCTTCTTTCCAGTTTTGAAGCGGAAGATATTTCCTTTTCACCATAGCCCTCTATGGGCTTCCAAATATCACTTTGCCAATTCTACAAGAACAGCCTTAGCGAAAGGCTTCTTGAAGGGAAAGATGAAACTCAGTGAGATGAATTAACAGAACACAGAGCAGTTTCTCAGAAGGCTTCTTTCCAGTTTGGAAAGGAAGATATTTCCTTTTTCACCATAGTCCTCTATGGGCTTCCAAATATCGCTTTGCCAACTCCACAAGAACAGGCTTACCGAAAGGCTTCTTGAAGGGAAAGATGTAACTCTGTGAGATGAATTAAGAGAACACAGAGCAGTTTCTCAGAAAGCTTCTTTCCAGTTTTGAACGGAAGATATTTCCTTTTTCACCATAGCCCTCCATGGGCTTCCAAATATCACTTTGCCAATTCCACAAGAACAGCCTTAGCGAAAGGCTTCTTGAAGGGAAAGATGTAACTCTGTGAGGAAAATTAACAGAACACAGAGCAGTTTCTCAGAAAGCTTCTGTCCAGTTTTGAACGAAGATATTTCCTTTTTCACCATAGCCCTCTATTGGCTTTCAAATATCCCTTTGCAAATTCCTCAAGAACAGCCTTAGCGAAACGCTTCTTGAAGGGAAGGATGTAACTCGGTGAGATGAATTAACCTAACACAGAGCAGTATCTCAGAAAGCTTCTTTCCAGTTTTCAACGGAAGATATTTCCTTTTTCACCATAGTCCACTATGGGCTTCCAAATATCCCTTTGCCAATTCCACAAGAACAGCCTTAGCGAAACGCTTCTTGAAGGGAAAGATGTAACTCTGTGAGATGAATTAACAGAAAACAGAGCAGATTCTCAGAAAGCTTCTTTCCAGTTTTGAACGGAAGATATTTCCCTTTTCACCATTGCCCTCTATGCCCTTCCAAATATCCCTTTGCCAATTCCACAAGAACAGCCTTAGCGAAAAGTTTCTTGAAGGTGAAGATGTAACTCTGTGAGATGAATTAACAGAACACAGAGCAGTTTCTCAGAAAGCCTCTTTCCAGTTTTGAACGGAAGATAATTCCTTTTTCACCTTAGCCCTCTATTGGCTTCCAAATATCCCTTTGCCACTTCCACAAGAACAGCCTTAGGGAAAGGCTTCTTGAAGGGAAAGATGTAACTCTGTGAGATGAATTAACAGAACACAGAGCAGTTTCTCAGAAAGCTTCTTTCCAGTTTTGAACGGAAGGTATTTCCTTTTTCACCATAGCCCTCTATGGGCTTCCAAATATCACTTTGCCAATTCCACAAGAACAGCCTTAGCGAAAGGCTTCTTGAAGGGAAAGATGTAACTCCGTGAGGAGAATTAACAGAACACAGAGCAGTTTCTCAGAAAGCCTCTTTCCAGTTTTGAACGGAAGATAATTCCTTTTTCACCTTAGCCCTCTATTGGCTTCCAAATATCCCTTTGCCAATTCCTCAAGAACAGCCTTAGCGAAAGGCTTCTTAAAGGGAATGATGTAACTCGGTGAGATGAATTAACAGAACACAGAGCAGTTTCTCAGAAAGCTTCTTTCCAGTTTTGAACGGAAGATATTTCCTTTTTCACCATAGCACTCTATGGGCTTCCAAATATCACTTTGCCAATTCCACAAAACAGCCTTAGCGAAAGGCTTCTTGAAGGGAAAGATGTAACTATGTGAGATGAATTAACAGAACACAGAGCAGTTTCTCAGAAGGCTTCTTTCCAGTTTTGAACGGAAGATATTTCCTTTTTCACCATTATCCTCTATGGATTTCCAAATATCCCTTTTCCAATTCCACAAGAACAGCCTTAGCGAAAGGCTTGTTGAAGGGAAAGATGTAACTCTGTGAGATGAATTAACAGAACACAGAGCAGTTTCTCAGAAAGCTTCTTTCCAATTTTGAAGGGAAGATATTCCCTTTTTCACCATAGCCCTCTAAGGGCTTCCAAATATCTCTTTGCCAATTCCACAAGAACAGTCTTAGCGAAAGGCTTCTTGAAGGGAAAGATGCAACTCTGTGAGACGAATTAACAGAACACAGAGCAGTTTTTCAGCAGGCTTCTTTCCAGTTTTGAACGGAAGATATTTCCTTTTTCACCATAGCCCTCTATGGGCTCCCAAATATCACTTTGCCAATTCCACAAGAACAGCCTTAGCGAAAGGCTTCTTGAAGGGAAAGATGTAACTCTGTGAGGGAAATTAACAGAACACAGAGCAGTTTCTCACAAAGCTTCTTGCCAGTTTTGAACGAAGATATTTCCTTTTTCACCATAGCCCTCTATTGGCTTCCAAATATCCCTTTGCAAATTCCTCAAGAACAGCCTTAGCGAAAGGCTTCTTGAAGGGAAGGATGTAACTCGGTTAGATGAATTAACAGAACACAGAGCAGTTTCTCAGAAAGCTTCTTCCAGTTTTGAACGGAAGATATTTCCTTTTCACCATAGTCCTCTATGGGCTTCCAAATATCCCTTTGCCAATTCCACAAGAACAGCCTTAGCGAAACGCTTCTTGAATGGAAAGATGTAACTCTGTGAGATGAATTAGCAGAACACAGAGCCGATTCTCACAAAGCTTCTTTCCAGTTTGGAACGGAAGATATTTCCTTTTTCACCATTGCCCTCTATGCCCTTCCAAATTTCCCTTTGCCAATTACACAAGAACAGCCTTTGCGAAAGGCTTCTTGAAGGGAAAGAAGTAACTCTTTGAGATGAATTAACAGAACACTGAGCAGTTTCTCAGAAAGCTTCTTTCCAGTTTTGAACGGAACCTATTTTCTTTTTCACCATAGCCCTATATGGGCTTATAAATACCCTTTGGCAATTCCACAAGAACAGCCTTAGCGAAAGGCTTCTTGAAGGGAAAGATGTAACTCTGTGAGGAGAATTAACAGAACACAGAGCAGTTTCTCAGAAAGCTTCTTTCCAGTTTTGAACGGAAGGTATTTCCTTTTCACCATAGCCGCTCTATTGGCTTCCAAATATCCTTTGCCAATTCCACAAGAACAGCCTTAGCGAAAGGCTTCTTGAAGGGAAAGATGTAACTCTGTGAGATGAATTAACAGAACACAGAGCAGTTTCTCAGAAAGCTTCTTTCCAGTTTTGAACGGAAGATATTTCCTTTTTCACCATAGCCCTCTAGGGGCTTCCAAATATACCTTTGCCAATTCCACAAGAACAGCCTTAGCGAAAGGCTTCTTGAAGGGAAAGATGTAACTCTGTGAGATGAATTAACAGAACACAGAGCAGTTTCTCAGAAAGCTTCTTTCCAGTTTTGAACGGAAGATATTTCCTTTTTCACCATAGTCCTCTATGGATTTCCAAATATCCTTTGCCAATTCCACAAGAACAGACTTAGCGATAGGCTTCTTAAAGGGAAACATGTAACTCTGTGAGATGAATTAACAGAACACAGACCAGTTTCTCAGAAAGCTTCCTTCCAATTTTGAACGGAAGATATTTCCTTTTTCACCCTAGCCCTCTATGGCCTTCCAATTATCCCTTTGCCAATTCCACAAGAACCGCCTTAGCGAAAAGCTTCTTGAAGGGAAAGATGTAACTCTGTTAGGAGAATTAACAGAACACAGAACAGTCTCTCAGAAAACTTCTTTCCAGTTTTGAACGGAAGATATTTCTTTTTCACGGTAGCCCTCTATGGGCTTCCAAATATCCCTTTGCCAATTCCACAAGAACAGACTTAGCGAAAGATTTCTTGAAGGTAAAGATGTAACTCTGTGAGATAAATTAACAGAACACAGAGAAGTTTCTCAGAAAGCTTCTTTCCAGTTTTGAAAGGAAGATATTATCTTTTCACCGTAGACCCTTATGGGCTTCCAAATATCCTTTGCCAATTCCACAAGAACAGACTTAGCGAAAGGCTTCTTGAAGGGAAAGATGTAACTCTGTGAGATGAATTAACAGAACACAGAGCAGTTTCTCAGAAAGCTTCTTACCAGTTTTGAACGGAAGTTATTTCCTTTTTCACCATAGCCGTCTATTGGCTTCCAAATATCCCATTGCCAATTCCACAAGAACAGCCTTAGCGAAAGGCTTCTTAAAGGGAAAAATGTAACTCTGTGGGATGAATTAACAGAACACAGAGCAGTTTCTCAGAAGGCTTCTTTCCAGTTTTGAACGGAAGATATTTCCTTTTTCACCATAGCCCTCTATGGGCTTCCAAAGAAGGCTTCTTTCCAGTTTTGAACGGAAGATATTTCCTTTTTCACCATAGCCCTCTATGGGCTTCCAAATATCCCTTTGCCACTTCCACAAGAACAGCCTTAGCGAAAGGCTTCTTGAAGGGAAAGATGTAACTCTGTGAGGAGAATTAACAGAACCCAGAGCAGTTTCTCAGAAAGCTTCTTTCCAGTTTTGAACGGAAGATATTTCATTTTTCACCATAGCCCTCTAGGGGCTTCCAAATATACCTTTGCCAATTCTACAAGAACAGCCTTAGCGAAAGGCTTTGAAGGAAAGATGAAACTCTGTGAGATGAATTAACAGAACACAGAGCAGTTTCTCAGAAGGCTTTTTCCAGTTTTGAAAGGAAGATATTTCCTTCTTCACCATAGTCCTCTGTGGGCTTCCAAATATCGCTTTGCCAATTCCACAAGAACATGCTTAGCGAAAGGCTTCTTGAAGGGATAGATGTAACTCTGTGAGATGAATTAACAGAACACAGAGCAGTTTCTCAGAAAGCTTTTTTCCAATTTGGAACGGAAGATATTCCCTTTTTCACCATAGCCCTCTATGGGCTTATAAATATCGCTTTGCCAATTCCACAAGAACAGCCTTAGCGAAAGGCTTCTTGAAGGGAAAGATGTAACTCTGTGAGGAAAATTAACAGAACACAGAGAAGTTTCTCAGAAAGCTTCTTTCCAGTTTTGAACGGAAGATATTATCTTTTTCACCATAGACCTCTATGGGCTTCCAAATATCCCTTTGCCAATTCCACAAGAACAGACTTAGCAAAAGACTTCTGAAGGGAAAGATGTAACTCTGTGAGATGAATTCACAGAACACAGAGCAGTTTCTCAGAAAGCTTCTTACCAGTTTTGAGCGGAAGTTATTTCCTTTTCACCATAGCCTCTATTGGCTTCCAAATATCCTTTGCCAATTCCACAAGAACAGCCTTAACGAAAGGCTTCTTGAAGGAAAGATGTAACTCTGTGAGATGAATTAACAGAACACAGAGCAGTTTCTCAGAAAGCTTCTTTCCAGTTTTGAACGGAAGATATTTCCTTTTTCACCACAGTCCTCTATGGACTTCCAAATATCCTTGCTAATTCCACAAGAACAGCCTTAGCGAAAGGCTTCTTAAAGGGAAAGATGTAACTCTGTGAGATGAATTAAAAGAACACAGAGTAGTTTCTCAGAAAGCTTCTTTCCAGTTTTGAACGGAAGGTATTTCCTTTTACACCATAGCCCTCTATGGGCTTCCAAATATCCCTTTGCCAATTCCACAAGAAGAGCCTTAGCGAAAGGCTTCTTGAAGGGATAGATGAAACTCTGTGAGATGAATTAAGAGAACACAGAGCAGTTTCTCAGAAAGCTTCTTTCCAGTTTTGAACGGAAGATATTCCTTTTTCACCATAGCCCTCTATGGGCTTCAAAATATCCCTTTGCCACTTCCACAAGAACAGCCTTAGCGAAAGGCTTCTTGAAGGGAAAGATGTAACTCTGTAAGGAGAATTAACAGAACACAGAGCAGTTTCTCAGAAAGCTTCTTTCCAATTTGAACGGAAGATATTTCCTTTTTCACCATAGCCCTCTAGGGGCTTCGAAATACACCTTTGCCAATTCTACAAGAACAGCCTTAGTGAAAGGCTTCTTGAAGGGAAAGATGTAACTCTGTGAGATGAATTAACAGAACACAGAGCAGTTTCTCAGAAAGCTTCTTTCCAGTTTTGAACGGAAGATATTTCCTTTTTCACCATTGCCTCCATGGGCTTCCAAATATCCTTGCCAATTCCACAAGAACATGCTTAGCGAAAGGCTTCTTGAAGGGAAAGATGTAACTCTGTGAGATGAATTAACAGGACACAGAGCACTTTCTCAGAAAGCTTCTTTCCAGTTTTGAAAGCAAGATATTTCGTTTTTCACCATAGCCCTCTATGGGCTTCCAAATATCACTTTGCCAATTCTACAAGAACAGCCTTAGCGAAAGGCTTCTTGAAGGAAAGATGAAACTCTGTGAGATGAATTAACAGAACACAGAGCAGGTTCTCAGAAGGCTTCTTTCCAGTTTTGAACGAAGATATTTCCTTTTCACCACAGCCCTCTATGGGCTTCCAAATATCCCTTTGCCAATCCCACAAGAACAGCCTTAGCGACAGGCTTCTTGAAGGGAAAGATGTAACTCTGTGAGATGAATTAACAGAACACAGAGCAGTTTCTCAGAAGGCTTCTTTCCAGTTTTGAGCGGAAGATATTTCCTTTTTCACCATAGTCCTCGATGGCCTTCCAAATATCCCTTTGCCAATTCCACAAGAACAGCCTTAGCGAAGGCTTCTTGAAGGAAAGATGTAACTCTGTGAGATGAATTAACAGAAAAGAGAGCAGTTTCTCAGAAAGCTTCTTTCCAGTTTTGAACGGAAGATATTTCCTTTATCACCATTGCCCACTAATGGCTTCCAAATATCCTTTTACAATTCCACAAGAACAGCCTTAGAAGGAAAGGCTTCTTGAAGGAAAGATGTAACTCTGTGAGATGAATTAACAGAACACAGAGCAGTTTCTCAGAAAGCTTCTTTCCAGTTTTGAACGGAAGATATTTCCTTTTTCACCTTAGCCCTCTATGGGCTTCCAAATATCCCTTTGCCAATTCCACAAGAACAGCCTTAGCGAAAGGCTTCTTGAAGGGAAAGATGTAACTCTTTGAGATGAATTAACAGAACACAGAGCAGTTTCTCAGAAAGCTTCTTTCCAGTTTTGAACGGAAGATATTTCCTTTTTCACCATAGTCCTCTAAGGAGTTCCAAATATCCCTTTGCCAATTCCACAAGAACAGCCTTAGCGAAAGGCTTCTTGAAGGGAATGATGTAACTCTGTCAGATGAATTAACAGAACACAGAGCAGTTTCTCAGAAAGCTTCTTTCCAGTTTTGAACGGAAGATATTTCCTTTTTCAACATTGCCCTCTATGGGCTTCCAAATATCCTTTGCCAATTCCACAAGAACAGCCTTAGCGAAGGCTTCTTGAAGGGAAAGATGTAACTCTGTGAGATGAATTAACAGGACACAGAGCATTTTCTCAGAAGGCTTCTCTCCTGTTTTGAACGGAAGATATTTCCTTTTCACCATAGTCCTCTATGGACTTCCAAATATCCCTTTGCCAATTCCACAAGAACAGCCTTAGCGAATGGCTTCTTGAAGGGAAAGATGTAACTCTGTGAGATGAATTAAGAGAACACAGAGCAGTTTCTCAGAAAGCTTCTTTCCAGTTTTGAACGGAAGATATTTCCTTTTCACCATAGCCCTCTATGGCATTCCAAATATCCTTTGCCAATTCCACAAGAACAGCCTTAGCGAAAGGCTTCTTAAAGGGAAAGATGTAACTCTGTGAGATGAATTAAGAGAACACAGAGCAGTTTCTCAGAAAGCTTCTTTCCAGTTTTGAGCGGAAGATATTTCCTTTTCACCATAGCCCTCTATGGGCTTCCAAATATCACTTTGCCAATTCCACAAGAACAGCCTTAGCGAAAGGCTTCTTGAAGGAAAGATGTAACTCTGTGAGATGAATTAACAGAACACAGAGCAGTTTCTCAGAAAGCTTCTTTCCAGTTTTGAGCGGATGATATTTCCTTTTTCACCATAGCCCTCTATGGGCTTCCAAATATCCTTTGCCAATTCCACAAGAACAGCCTTAGCGAAAGGCTTCTTGAAGGAAAGATGTAACTCTGTGAGATGAATTAACAGAACACAGAGCAGTTTCTCAAGCTTCTTTCCAGTTTTGAACGGAAGATATTTCCTTTTTCACCATAGCCATCTATGGGCTTCCAAATACCCTTGCCAATTCCACAAGAACAGCCTTAGCGAAAGGCTTCTTGAAGGGAAAGATGTAACTCTGTGAGATGAAATAACAGGACACAGAGCACTTTCTCAGAGAGCTTCTTTCCAGTTTTGAAAGGAAGATATTTCCTTTTCACCTTTGCCCTCTATGGGCTTCCAAATATCCTTGCCAATTCCACAAGAACAGCCTTAGCGAAAGGCTTCTTGAAGGGATAGATGAAACTCTGTGAGATGAAATAACAGAACACAGAGCAGTTTCTGAGAAGGCTTCTTTCCAGTTTTGAACGGAAGATATTTCCTTTTCACCATAGTCCTCTATGGACTTCCAAATATCCCTTTGCCAATTCCACAAGTACAGCCTTAGCGAAAAGCTTCTTGAAGGGAAGATGTAACTCTGTGAAATGAATTAACAGAACACAGAGCAGTTTCTCAGAAAGCTTCTTTCCAGTTTTGAACGGAAGGTATTTCGTTTTTTACCATAGCCCTCTATGGGCTTCCAAATATCACTTTGCCAATTCCACAAGAACAGCCTTAGCGAAAGGCTTCTTGAAGGGAAAGATGAAACTCTGTGAGATGAATTAACAGAACACAGAGCAGGTTCTCAGAAGGCTTCTTTCCACTTTTGAATGAAAGATATTTCCTTTTTCACCATAGCCCTCTATGGGCTTCCAAATATCCCTTTGCCAATCCCACAAGAACAGCCTTAGCGAAAGGCTTCTTGAAGGGAAAGATGCAACTCTGTGAGACGAATTAACAGAACACAGAGCAGTTTTTCAGCAGGCTTCTTTCCAGTTTTGAACGGAAGATATTTCCTTTTTCACCATAGTCCTCGATGGCCTTCCAAATATCCCTTTGCCAATTCCACAAGAAGAGCCTAGGCGAAAGGCTTCTTGAAGGGAAAGATGTAACTCTGTGAGATGAATTAACAGAAAAGAGAGCAGTTTCTCAGAAAGCTTCTTTCCAGTTTTGAACGGAAGATATTTCCTTTTTCACCTTTGCCCTCTAAGTCCTTCCAAATATCCCTTTGCACATTACACAAGAACAGCCTTAGCGAAGGCTTCTTGAAGGGAAAGATGTAACTCTTTGAGATGAATTAACAGGACACAGAGCACTTTCTCAGAAAGCTTCTTTCCAGTTTTGAATGGAAGATATTTCCTTTTCACCATTGCCCTCTATGGGCTTCCAAATATCCTTTGCCAATTCCACAAGAACAGCCTTTAGAAAGGTTTCTTGAAGGATAGATGAATCTCTATGAGATGAAATAACAGAACACACAGCAGTTTCTCAGAAAGCCTCTTTCCAGTTTTGAAAGGAAGATATTTCCTTTTCACCATAGTCCTCTATGGGCTTCCAAATATCGCTTTGCCAATTCCACAAGAACATGCTTAGCGAATCTCTTCTTGAAGAGAAAGATGTAACTCTGTGAGATGAATTAACAGAACACAGAGCAGTTTCTCAGAATGCTTCTTTCCAATTTTCAACGGAAGATATTCCCTTTTTCACCGTAGCCCTCTATGGGCTTCCAAATATCACTTTGCCAATTCCACAAGAACAGCGTTAGCGAAGGCTTCTTGTAGGAAAGATGTAACTCTGTGAGATGAATTAAAAGAACACAGAGTTGTTTCTCAGAAAACTTCTTTCCAGTTTTGAACGGAAGATATTTCCTTTTTCACCATAGCCCTCTATGGGCTTCCAAATATCACTTTGCCAATTCCACAAGAACAGCCTTAGCGAAAGGCTTCTTGAAGGGAAAGATGTAACTCTGTGAGATGAATTAACAGAACACAGAGCAGTTTCTCAGAAAGCTTCTTTCCAGTTTTGAACGGATGATATTTCCTTTTTCACCATAGCCCTCTATTGGCTTCCAAATATCCCTTTGCAAATTCCTCAAGAACAGCCTTAGCGAAAAGCTTCTTGAAGGGAAGGATGTAACTCGGTGAGATGAATTAACCTAACACAGAGCAGTATCTCAGAAAGCTTCTTTCCAGTTTTCAACGGAAGATATTTCCTTTTTCACCATAGTCCTCTATGGGCTTCCAAATATCCCTTTGCCAATTCCACAAGAACAGCCTTAGCGAAACGCTTCTTGAAGGGAAAGATGTAACTCTGTGAGATGAATTAACAGAAAACAGAGCAGATTCTCAGAAAGCTTCTTTCCAGTTTTGAACGGAAGATATTTCCCTTTTCACCATTGCCCTCTAGGCCTTCCAAATATCCCTTTGCCAATTCCACAAGAACAGCCTTAGGGAAAGGGTTCTTGAAGGGAAGATGTAACTCTGTGAGATGAATTAACAGAACACAGAGCAGTTTCTCAGAAAGCCTCTTTCCAGTTTTGAACGGAAGATAATTCCTTTTTTAACCTTAGCCCTCTATTGGCTTCCAAATATCACTTTGCCACTTCCACAAGAACAGCCTTAGGGAAAGGGTTCTTGAAGGGAAAGATGTAACTCTGTGAGATGAATTAACAGAACACAGAGCAGTTTCTCAGAAAGCTTCTTTCCAGTTTTGAACGGAAGGTATTTCCTTTTTCACCATAGCCCTCTATGGGCTTCCAAATATCACTTTGCCAATTCCACAAGAACAGCCTTAGCGAAAGGCTTCTTGAAGGGAAAGATGTAACTCCGTGAGGAGAATTAACAGAACACAGAGCAGTTTCTCAGAAAGCCTCTTTCCAGTTTTGAACGGAAGATAATTCCTTTTTCACCTTAGCCCTCTATTGGCTTCCAAATATCCTTTGCCAATTCCTCAAGAACAGCCTTAGCGAAGGCTTCTTAAAGGGAATGATGTAACTCGGTGAGATGAATTAACAGAACACAGAGCATTTTCTCAGAAAGCTTCTTTCCAGTTTTGAACGGAAGATATTTCCTTTTTCACCATAGCACTCTATGGGCTTCCAAATATCACTTTGCCAATTCCACAAAACAGCCTTAGCGAAAGGCTTCTTGAAGGGAAAGATGTAACTATGTGAGATGAATTAACAGAACACAGAGCAGTTTCTCAGAAGGCTTCTTTCCAGTTTTGAACGGAAGATATTTCCTTTTTCACCATTATCCTCTATGGATTTCCAAATATCCCTTTTCCAATTCCACAAGAACAGCCTTAGCGAAAGGCTTGTTGAAGGGAAAGATGTAACTCTGTGAGATGAATTAACAGAACACAGAGCAGTTTCTCAGAAAGCTTCTTTCCAATTTTGAAGGGAAGATATTCCCTTTTTCACCATAGCCCTCTAAGGGCTTCCAAATATCACTTTGCCAATTCCACAAGAACAGTCTTAGCGAAAGGCTTCTTGAAGGGAAAGATGTAACTTTGTGAGATGAATTAACAGAAGACAGAGCAGTTTCTCAGAAAGCTTCTTTCCAGTTTTGAACGGAAGATATTTCCTTTTTCACCATAGCCCTCTATGGGCTCCCAAATATCACTTTGCCAATTCCACAAGAACAGCCTTAGCGAAAGGCTTCTTGAAGGGAAAGATGTAACTCTGTGAGGGAAATTAACAGAACACAGAGCAGTTTCTCACAAAGCTTCTTGCCAGTTTTGAACGAAGATATTTCCTTTTTCACCATAGCCCTCTATTGGCTTCCAAATATCCCTTTGCAAATTCCTCAAGAACAGCCTTAGCGAAAGGCTTCTTGAAGGGAAGGATGTAACTCGGTTAGATGAATTAACAGAACACAGAGCAGTTTCTCAGAAAGCTTCTTTCCAGTTTTGAACGGAAGATATTTCCTTTTTCACCATAGTCCTCTATGGGCTTCCAAATATCCCTTTGCCAATTCCACAAGAACAGCTTCTTGAATGGAAAGATGTAACTCTGTGAGATGAATTAGCAGAACACAGAGCCGATTCTCACAAAGCTTCTTTCCAGTTTGGAACGGAAGATATTTCCTTTTTCACCATTGCCCTCTATGCCCTTCCAAATTTCCCTTTGCCAATTCCACAAGAACAGCCTTTGCGAAAGGCTTCTTGAAGGGAAAGAAGTAACTCTTTGAGATGAATTAACAGAACACTGAGCAGTTTCTCAGAAAGCTTCTTTCCAGTTTTGAACGGAACCTATTTTCTTTTTCACCATAGCCCTATATGGGCTTATAAATACCCTTTGGCAATTCCACAAGAACAGCCTTAGCGAAAGGCTTCTTGAAGGGAAAGATGTAACTCTGTGAGGAGAATTAACAGAACACAGAGCAGTTTCTCAGAAAGCTTCTTTCCAGTTTTGAACGGAAGGTATTTCCTTTTTCACCATAGCCGTCTATTGGCTTCCAAATATCCCTTTGCCAATTCCACAAGAACAGCCTTAGCGAAAGGCTTCTTGAAGGGAAAGATGTAACTCTGTGAGATGAATTAACAGAACACAGAGCAGTTTCTCAGAAAGCTTCTTTCCATTTTTGAACGGAAGATATTTCCTTTTCACCATAGCCCTCTAGGGGCTTCCAAATATACCTTGCCAATTCCACAAGAACAGCCTTAGCGAAGGCTTCTTGAAGGAAAGATGTAACTCTGTGAGATGAATTAACAGAACACAGAGCAGTTTCTCAGAAGGCTTCTTTCCAGTTTTGAACGGAAGATATTTTCTTTTTCACCATAGTCCTCTATGGATTTCCAAATATCCCTTTGCCAATTCCACAAGAACAGACTTAGCGATAGGCTTCTTAAAGGGAAACATGTAACTCTGTGAGATGAATTAACAGAACACAGACCAGTTTCTCAGAAAGCTTCCTTCCAATTTTGAACGGAAGATATTTCCTTTTTCACCCTAGCCCTCTATGGCCTTCCAATTATCCCTTTGCCAATTCCACAAGAACCGCCTTAGCGAAAAGCTTCTTGAAGGGAAAGATGTAACTCTGTTAGGAGAATTAACAGAACACAGAACAGTCTCTCAGAAAACTTCTTTCCAGTTTTGAACGGAAGATATTTCTTTTTCACGGTAGCCCTCTATGGGCTTCCAAATATCCCTTTGCCAATTCCACAAGAACAGACTTAGCGAAAGATTTCTTGAAGGTAAAGATGTAACTCTGTGAGATAAATTAACAGAACACAGAGAAGTTTCTCAGAAAGCTTCTTTCCAGTTTTGAAAGGAAGATATTATCTTTTTCACCGTAGACCCTTATGGGCTTCCAAATATCCCTTTGCCAATTCCACAAGAACAGACTTAGCGAAAGGCTTCTTGAAGGGAAAGATGTAACTCTGTGAGATGAATTAACAGAACACAGAGCAGTTTCTCAGAAAGCTTCTTACCAGTTTTGAACGGAAGTTATTTTTCACCATAGCCGTCTATTGGCTTCCAAATATCCATTGCCAATTCCACAAGAACAGCCTTAGCGAAAGGCTTCTTAAAGGGAAAAATGTAACTCTGTGGGATGAATTAACAGAACACAGAGCAGTTTCTCAGAAGCTTCTTTCCAGTTTTGAACGGAAGATATTTCCTTTTCACCATAGCCCTCTATGGGCTTCCAAAGAAGCTTCTTTCCAGTTTTGAACGGAAGTTATTTCCTTTTCACCATAGCCCTCTATGGGCTTCCAAATATCCTTGCCACTTCCACAAGAACAGCCTTAGCGAAGGCTTCTTGAAGGGAAAGATGTAACTCTGTGAGGAGAATTAACAGAACCCAGAGCAGTTTCTCAGAAAGCTTCTTTCCAGTTTTGAACGGAAGATATTTCATTTTTCACCATAGCCCTCTAGGGGCTTCCAAATATACCTTTGCCAATTCTACAAGAACAGCCTTAGCGAAAAGCTTCTTGAAGGAAAGATGAAACTCTGTGAGATGAATTAACAGAACACAGAGCAGTTTCTCAGAAAGCTTCTTTCCAGTTTTGAAAGGAAGATATTTCCTTCTTCACCATAGTCCTCTGTGGGCTTCCAAATATCCTTTGCCAATTCCACAAGAACATGCTTAGCGAAGGCTTCTTGAAGGGATAGATGTAACTCTGTGAGATGAATTAACAGAACACAGAGCAGTTTCTCAGAAAGCTTTTTCCAATTTGGAACGGAAGATATTCCTTTTTCACCATAGCCCTCTATGGGCTTATAAATATCGCTTGCCAATTCCACAAGAACAGCCTTAGCGAAAGGCTTCTTGAAGGGAAAGATGTAACTCTGTGAGGAAAATTAACAGAACACAGAGAAGTTTCTCAGAAAGCTTCTTTCCAGTTTTGAACGGAAGATATTATCTTTTTCACCATAGACCTCTATGGGCTTCCAAATATCCTTGCCAATTCCACAAGAACAGACTTAGCAAAGACTTCTGAAGGGAAAGATGTAACTCTGTGAGATGAATTCACAGAACACAGAGCAGTTTCTCAGAAAGCTTCTTACCAGTTTTGAGCGGAAGTTATTTCCTTTTCACCATAGCCGTCTATTGGCTTCCAAATATCCCTTTGCCAATTCCACAAGAACAGCCTTAACGAAAGGCTTCTTGAAGGAAAGATGTAACTCTGTGAGATGAATTAACAGAACACAGAGCAGTTTCTCAGAAAGCTTCTTTCCAGTTTTGAACGGAAGATATTTCCTTTTCACCACAGTCCTCTATGGACTTCCAAATATCCTTGCCAATTCCACAAGAACAGCCTTAGCGAAAGGCTTCTTGAAGGAAAGATGTAACTCTGTGAGATGAATTAACAGAACACAGAGTAGTTTCTCAGAAAGCTTCTTTCCAGTTTTGAACGGAAGGTATTTCCTTTTACACCATAGCCCTCTATGGGCTTCCAAATATCCTTGCCAATTCCACAAGAAGAGCCTTAGCGAAAGGCTTCTTGAAGGGATAGATGAAACTCTGTGAGATGAATTAAGAGAACACAGAGCAGTTTCTCAGAAAGCTTCTTTCCAGTTTTGAACGGAAGATATTCCTTTTTCACCATAGCCTCTATGGGCTTCAAAGAAGGCTTCTTTCCAGTTTTGAACGGAAGATATTTCCTTTTTCACCATAGCCCTCAATGGGCTTCCAAATATCCCTTTGCCACTTCCACAAGAACAGCCTTAGCGAAAGGCTTCTTGAAGGGAAAGATGTAACTCTGTGAGGAGAATTAACAGAACCCAGAGCAGTTTCTCAGAAAGCTTCTTTCCAGTTTTGAACGGAAGATATTTCATTTTTCACCATAGCCCTCTAGGGGCTTCCAAATATACCTTTGCCAATTCTACAAGAACAGCCTTAGCGAAAGGCTTCTTGAAGGGAAAGATGAAACTCTGTGAGATGAATTAACAGAACACAGAGCAGTTTCTCAGAAGGCTTTTTCCAGTTTTGAAAGGAAGATATTTCCTTCTTCACCATAGTCCTCTGTGGGCTTCCAAATATCGCTTTGCCAATTCCACAAGAACATGCTTAGCTTAAAGGCTTTGAAGGGATAGATGTAACTCTGTGAGATGAATTAACAGAACACAGAGCAGTTTCTCAGAAAGCTTTTTTCCAATTTGGAACGGAAGATATTCCCTTTTTCACCATAGCCCTCTATGGGCTTATAAATATCGCTTTGCCAATTCCACAAGAACAGCCTTAGCGAAAGGCTTCTTGAAGGGAAAGATGTAACTCTGTGAGGAAAATTAACAGAACACAGAGAAGTTTCTCAGAAAGCTTCTTTCCAGTTTTGAACGGAAGATATTATCTTTTTCACCATAGACCTCTATGGGCTTCCAAATATCCCTTTGCCAATTCCACAAGAACAGACTTAGCAAAAGACTTCTGAAGGGAAAGATGTAACTCTGTGAGATGAATTCACAGAACACAGAGCAGTTTCTCAGAAAGCTTCTTACCAGTTTTGAACGGAAGTTATTTCCTTTTTCACCATAGCCGTCTATTGGCTTCCAAATATCCCTTTGCCAATTCCACAAGAACAGCCTTAACGAAAGGCTTCTTGAAGGGAAAGATGTAACTCTGTGAGATGAATTAACAGAACACAGAGCAGTTTCTCAGAAAGCTTCTTTCCAGTTTTGAACGGAAGATATTTCCTTTTTCACCACAGTCCTCTATGGACTTCCAAATATCCCTTTGCCAATTCCACAAGAACAGCCTTAGCGAAAGGCTTCTTAAAGGGAAAGATGTAACTCTGTGAGATGAATTAAAAGAACACAGAGTAGTTTCTCAGAAAGCTTCTTTCCAGTTTTGAACGGAAGGTATTTCCTTTTACACCATAGCCCTCTATGGGCTTCCAAATATCCCTTTGCCAATTCCACAAGAAGAGCCTTAGCGAAAGGCTTCTTGAAGGGATAGATGAAACTCTGTGAGATGAATTAAGAGAACACAGAGCAGTTTCTCAGAAAGCTTCTTTCCAGTTTTGAACGGAAGATATTCCTTTTTCACCATAGCCTCTATGGGCTTCAAATATCCTTGCCACTTCCACAAGAACAGCCTTAGCGAAGGCTTCTTGAAGGGAAAGATGTAACTCTGTAAGGAGAATTAACAGAACACAGAGCAGTTTCTCAGAAAGCTTCTTTCCAATTTGAACGGAAGATATTTCCTTTTTCACCATAGCCCTCTAGGGGCTTCGAAATACACCTTTGCCAATTCTACAAGAACAGCCTTAGTGAAAGGCTTCTTGAAGGGAAAGATGTAACTCTGTGAGATGAATTAACAGAACACAGAGCAGTTTCTCAGAAAGCTTCTTTCCAGTTTTGAACGGAAGATATTTCCTTTTTCACCATTGCCCTCCATGGGCTTCCAAATATCCCTTTGCCAATTCCACAAGAACATGCTTAGCGAAAGGCTTCTTGAAGGGAAAGATGTAACTCTGTGAGATGAATTAACAGGACACAGAGCACTTTCTCAGAAAGCTTCTTTCCAGTTTTGAAAGCAAGATATTTCGTTTTTCACCATAGCCCTCTATGGGCTTCCAAATATCACTTTGCCAATTCTACAAGAACAGCCTTAGCGAAAGGCTTCTTGAAGGGAAAGATGAAACTCTGTGAGATGAATTAACAGAACACAGAGCAGGTTCTCAGAAGGCTTCTTTCCAGTTTTGAACGAAAGATATTTCCTTTTTCACCACAGCCCTCTATGGGCTTCCAAATATCCCTTTGCCAATCCCACAAGAACAGCCTTAGCGACAGGCTTCTTGAAGGGAAAGATGTAACTCTGTGAGATGAATTAACAGAACACAGAGCAGTTTCTCAGAAGGCTTCTTTCCAGTTTTGAACGGAAGATATTTCCTTTTTCACCATAGTCCTTGATGGCCTTCCAAATATCCCTTTGCCAATTCCAGAAGAAGAGCCTAGGCGAAAGGCTTCTTGAAGGGAAAGATGTAACTCTGTGAGATGAATTAACAGAAAGGAGAGCAGTTTCTCAGAAAGCTTCTTTCCAGTTTTGAACGGAAGATATTTCCTTTATCACCATTGCCCACTAATGGCTTCCAAATATCCCTTTTACAATTCCACAAGAACAGCCTTAGCGAAAGGCTTCTTGAAGGGAAAGATGTAACTCTGTGAGATGAATTAACAGAACACAGAGCAGTTTCTCAGAAAGCTTCTTTCCAGTTTTGAACGGAAGATATTTCCTTTTTCACCTTAGCCCTCTATGGGCTTCCAAATATCCCTTTGCCAATTCCACAAGAACAGCCTTAGCGAAAGGCTTCTTGAAGGGAAAGATGTAACTCTTTGAGATGAATTAACAGAACACAGAGCAGTTTCTCAGAAAGCTTCTTTCCAGTTTTGAGCGGAAGATATTTCCTTTTCACCATAGTCCTCTAAGGAGTTCCAAATATCCTTGCCAATTCCACAAGAACAGCCTTAGCGAAAGGCTTCTGAAGGAATGATGTAACTCTGTCAGATGAATTAACAGAACACAGAGCAGTTTCTCAGAAAGCTTCTTTCCAGTTTTGAACGGAAGATATTTCCTTTTCACCATAGCCTCTATGGGCTTCCAAATATCCCTTTGCCAATTCCACAAGAACAGCCTTAGCGAAAGGCTTCTTGAAGGAAAGATGTAACTCTGTGAGATGAATTAACAGGACACAGAGCAGTTTCTCAGAAGGCTTCTCTCCTGTTTTGAACGGAAGATATTTCCTTTTCACCATAGTCCTCTATGGACTTCCAAATATCCCTTTGCCAATTCCACAAGAACAGCCTTAGCGAAAGGCTTTGAAGGGAAAGATGTAACTCTGTGAGATGAATTAAGAGAACACAGAGCAGTTTCTCAGAAAGCTTCTTCCAGTTTTGAACGGAAGATATTTCCTTTTCACCATAGCCCTCTATGGCATTCCAAATATCCCTTTGCCAATTCCACAAGAACAGCCTTAGCGAAAGGCTTCTTAAAGGGAAAGATGTAACTCTGTGAGATGAATTAAGAGAACACAGAGCAGTTTCTCAGAAAGCTTCTTTCCAGTTTTGAACGGAAGATATTTCCTTTTCACCATAGCCTCTATGGGCTTCCAAATATCACTTTGCCAATTCCACAAGAACAGCCTTAGCGAAAGGCTTCTTGAAGGGAAAGATGTAACTCTGTGAGATGAATTAACAGAACACAGAGCAGTTTCTCAGAAAGCTTCTTTCCAGTTTTGAACGGATGATATTTCCTTTTTCACCATAGCCCTCTATGGGCTTCCAAATATCCCTTTGCCAATTCCACAAGAACAGCCTTAGCGAAAGGCTTCTTGAAGGGAAAGATGTAACTCTGTGAGATGAATTAACAGAACACAGAGCAGTTTCTCAGAAAGCTTCTTTCCAGTTTTGAACGGAAGATATTTCCTTTTTCACCATAGCCATCTATGGGCTTCCAAATACCCTTTGCCAATTCCACAAGAACAGCCTTAGCGAAAGGCTTCTTGAAGGGAAAGATGTAACTCTGTGAGATGAAATAACAGGACACAGAGCACTTTCTCAGAGAGCTTCTTTCCAGTTTTGAAAGGAAGATATTTCCTTTTTCACCTTTGCCCTCTATGGGCTTCCAAATATCCCTTTGCCAATTCCACAAGAACAGCCTTAGCGAAAGGCTTCTTGAAGGGATAGATGAAACTCTGTGAGATGAAATAACAGAACACAGAGCAGTTTCTGAGAAGGCTTCTTTCCAGTTTTGAACGGAAGATATTTTTCACCATAGTCCTCTACGGACTTCCAAATATCCTTTGCCAATTCCACAAGTACAGCCTTAGCGAAAAGCTTCTTGAAGGGGAAGATGTAACTCTGTGAAATGAATTAACAGAACACAGAGCAGTTTCTCAGAAAGCTTCTTTCCAGTTTTGAACGGAAGGTATTTCGTTTTTTACCATAGCCCTCTATGGGCTTCCAAATATCACTTTGCCAATTCCACAAGAACAGCCTTAGCGAAAGGCTTCTTGAAGGAAAGATGAAACTCTGTGAGATGAATTAACAGAACACAGAGCAGGTTCTCAGAAGGCTTCTTTCCACTTTTGAATGAAAGATATTTCCTTTTCACCATAGCCTCTATGGGCTTCCAAATATCCTTTGCCAATCCCACAAGAACAGCCTTAGCGAAAGGCTTCTTGAAGGAAAGATGCAACTCTGTGAGACGAATTAACAGAACACAGAGCAGTTTTCAGCAGGCTTCTTTCCAGTTTTGAGCGGAAGATATTTCCTTTTTCACCATAGTCCTCGATGGCCTTCCAAATATCCCTTTGCCAATTCCACAAGAAGAGCCTAGGCGAAAGGCTTCTTGAAGGGAAAGATGTAACTCTGTGAGATGAATTAACAGAAAAGAGAGCAGTTTCTCAGAAAGCTTCTTTCCAGTTTTGAACGGAAGATATTTCCTTTTTCACCTTTGCCCTCTAAGTCCTTCCAAATATCCCTTTGCACATTACACAAGAACAGCCGTAGCGAAAGGCTTCTTGAAGGGAAAGATGTAACTCTGTGAGATGAATTAACAGGACACAGAGCACTTTCTCAGAAAGCTTCTTTCCAGTTTTGAATGGAAGATATTTCCTTTTTCACCATTGCCCTCTAAGGGCTTCCAAATATCCCTTTGCCAATTCCACAAGAACAGCCTTTGCGAAAGGTTTCTTGAAGGATAGATGAATCTCTATGAGATGAAATAACAGAACACACAGCAGTTTCTCAGAAGGCTTCTTTCCAGTTTTGAAAGGAAGATATTTCCTTTTCACCATAGTCCTCTATGGGCTTCCAAATATCGCTTTGCCAATTCCACAAGAACATGCTTAGCGAATCTCTTCTTGAAGAGAAAGATGTAACTGTGAGATGAATTAACAGAACACAGAGCAGTTTCTCAGAATGCTTCTTTCCAATTTTCAACGGAAGATATTCCTTTTTCACCATAGTCCTCTATGGGCTTCCAAATATCACTTTGCCAATTCCACAAGAACAGCGTTAGCGAAAGGCTTCTTGAAGGGAAAGATGTAACTCTGTGAGATGAATTAAAAGAACACAGAGTTGTTTCTCAGAAAACTTCTTTCCAGTTTTGAACGGAAGATATTTCCTTTTCACCATAGCCTCTATGGGCTTCCAAATATCACTTTGCCAATTCCACAAGAACAGCCTTAGCGAAAGGCTTCTTGAAGGGAAAGATGTAACTCTGTGAGATGAATTAACAGAACACAGAGCAGTTTCTCAGAAAGCTTCTTTCCAGTTTTGAACGGATGATATTTCCTTTTTCACCATAGCCCTCTATTGGCTTCCAAATATCCCTTTGCAAATTCCTCAAGAACAGCCTTAGCGAAAAGCTTCTTGAAGGAAAGATGTAACTGTGAGATGAATTAACCTAACACAGAGCAGTATCTCAGAAAGCTTCTTTCCAGTTTTCAACGGAAGATATTTCCTTTTTCACCATAGTCCTCTATGGGCTTCCAAATATCCCTTTGCCAATTCCACAAGAACAGCCTTAGCGAAACGCTTCTTGAAGGGAAAGATGTAACTCTGTGAGATGAATTAACAGAAAACAGAGCAGATTCTCAGAAAGCTTCTTTCCAGTTTTGAACGGAAGATATTTCCCTTTTCACCATTGCCCTCTAGGCCTTCCAAATATCCCTTTGCCAATTCCACAAGAACAGCCTTAGCGAAAAGTTTCTTGAAGGGGAAGATGTAACTCTGTGAGATGAATTAACAGAACACAGAGCAGTTTCTCAGAAAGCCTCTTTCCAGTTTTGAACGGAAGATAATTCCTTTTTTAACCTTAGCCCTCTATTGGCTTCCAAATATCACTTTGCCACTTCCACAAGAACAGCCTTAGGGAAAGGGTTCTTGAAGGGAAAGATGTAACTCTGTGAGATGAATTAACAGAACACAGAGCAGTTTCTCAGAAAGCTTCTTTCCAGTTTTGAACGGAAGGTATTTCCTTTTTCACCATAGCCCTCTATGGGCTTCCAAATATCACTTTGCCAATTCCACAAGAACAGCCTTAGCGAAAGGCTTCTTGAAGGAAAGATGTAACTCCGTGAGGAGAATTAACAGAACACAGAGCAGTTTCTCAGAAAGCCTCTTTCCAGTTTTGAGCGGAAGATAATTCCTTTTTCACCTTAGCCCTCTATTGGCTTCCAAATATCCTTTGCCAATTCCTCAAGAACAGCCTTAGCGAAGGCTTCTTAAAGGGAATGATGTAACTCGGTGAGATGAATTAACAGAACACAGAGCAGTTTCTCAGAAAGCTTCTTTCCAGTTTTGAGCGGAAGATATTTCCTTTTCACCATAGCACTCTATGGGCTTCCAAATATCACTTTGCCAATTCCACAAAACAGCCTTAGCGAAAGGCTTCTTGAAGGAAAGATGTAACTATGTGAGATGAATTAACAGAACACAGAGCAGTTTCTCAGAAGGCTTCTTTCCAGTTTTGAGCGGAAGATATTTCCTTTTCACCATTATCCTCTATGGATTTCCAAATATCCCTTTTCCAATTCCACAAGAACAGCCTTAGCGAAGGCTTGTTGAAGGAAAGATGTAACTCTGTGAGATGAATTAACAGAACACAGAGCAGTTTCTCAGAAGCTTCTTTCCAATTTTGAAGGAAGATATTCCTTTTTCACCATAGCCCTCTAAGGGCTTCCAAATATCACTTTGCCAATTCCACAAGAACAGTCTTAGCGAAAGGCTTCTTGAAGGAAAGATGTAACTTTGTGAGATGAATTAACAGAAGACAGAGCAGTTTCTCAGAAAGCTTCTTTCCAGTTTTGAGCGGAAGATATTTCCTTTTCACCATAGCCTCTATGGGCTCCCAAATATCACTTTGCCAATTCCACAAGAACAGCCTTAGCGAAGGCTTCTTGAAGGAAAGATGTAACTCTGTGAGGGAAATTAACAGAACACAGAGCAGTTTCTCACAAAGCTTCTTGCCAGTTTTGAACGAAGATATTTCCTTTTTCACCATAGCCCTCTATTGGCTTCCAAATATCCCTTTGCAAATTCCTCAAGAACAGCCTTAGCGAAAGGCTTCTTGAAGGGAAGGATGTAACTCGGTTAGATGAATTAACAGAACACAGAGCAGTTTCTCAGAAAGCTTCTTTCCAGTTTTGAACGGAAGATATTTCCTTTTTCACCATAGTCCTCTATGGGCTTCCAAATATCCCTTTGCCAATTCCACAAGAACAGCCTTAGCGAAACGCTTCTTGAATGGAAAGATGTAACTCTGTGAGATGAATTAGCAGAACACAGAGCCGATTCTCACAAAGCTTCTTTCCAGTTTGGAACGGAAGATATTTCCTTTTTCACCATTGCCCTCTATGCCCTTCCAAATTTCCCTTTGCCAATTCCACAAGAACAGCCTTTGCGAAAGGCGTCTTGAAGGGAAAGAAGTAACTCTTTGAGATGAATTAACAGAACACTGAGCAGTTTCTCAGAAAGCTTCTTTCCAGTTTTGAGCGGAACCTATTTTCTTTTCACCATAGCCCTATATGGGCATAAATACCCTTTGGCAATTCCACAAGAACAGCCTTAGCGAAAGGCTTCTTGAAGGAAAGATGTAACTCTGTGAGGAGAATTAACAGAACACAGAGCAGTTTCTCAGAAAGCTTCTTTCCAGTTTTGAACGGAAGGTATTTCCTTTTTCACCATAGCCGTCTATTGGCTTCCAAATATCCCTTTGCCAATTCCACAAGAACAGCCTTAGCGAAAGGCTTCTTGAAGGGAAAGATGTAACTCTGTGAGATGAATTAACAGAACACAGAGCAGTTTCTCAGAAAGCTTCTTTCCATTTTTGAACGGAAGATATTTCCTTTTTCACCATAGCCCTCTAGGGGCTTCCAAATATACCTTTGCCAATTCCACAAGAACAGCCTTAGCGAAGGCTTCTTGAAGGAAAGATGTAACTCTGTGAGATGAATTAACAGAACACAGAGCAGTTTCTCAGAAGCTTCTTTCCAGTTTTGAGCGGAAGATATTTCTTTTCACCATAGTCCTCTATGGATTTCCAAATATCCTTTGCCAATTCCACAAGAACAGACTTAGCGATAGGCTTCTTAAAGGGAAACATGTAACTCTGTGAGATGAATTAACAGAACACAGACCAGTTTCTCAGAAAGCTTCCTTCCAATTTTGAACGGAAGATATTTCCTTTTCACCTAGCCTCTATGGCCTTCCAATTATCCCTTTGCCAATTCCACAAGAACACGCCTTAGCGAAAAGCTTCTTGAAGGGAAAGATGTAACTCTGTTAGGAGAATTAACAGAACACAGAACAGTCTCTCAGAAAACTTCTTTCCAGTTTTGAAGGAAGATATTTCTTTTTCACGGTAGCCCTCTATGGGCTTCCAAATATCCCTTTGCCAATTCCACAAGAACAGACTTAGCGAAAGATTTCTTGAAGGTAAAGATGTAACTCTGTGAGATAAATTAACAGAACACAGAGAAGTTTCTCAGAAAGCTTCTTTCCAGTTTTGAAAGGAAGATATTATCTTTTTCACCGTAGACCCTTATGGGCTTCCAAATATCCCTTTGCCAATTCCACAAGAACAGACTTAGCGAAAGGCTTCTTGAAGGGAAAGATGTAACTCTGTGAGATGAATTAACAGAACACAGAGCAGTTTCTCAGAAAGCTTCTTACCAGTTTTGAACGGAAGTTATTTCCTTTTTCACCATAGCCGTCTATTGGCTTCCAAATATCCCATTGCCAATTCCACAAGAACAGCCTTAGCGAAAGGCTTCTTAAAGGGAAAAATGTAACTCTGTGGGATGAATTAACAGAACACAGAGCAGTTTCTCAGAAGGCTTCTTTCCAGTTTTGAACGGAAGATATTTCCTTTTCACCATAGCCTCTATGGGCTTCAAAGAAGGCTTCTTTCCAGTTTTGAACGGAAGATATTTCCTTTTCACCATAGCCCTCAATGGGCTTCCAAATATCCTTTGCCACTTCCACAAGAACAGCCTTAGCGAAAGGCTTCTTGAAGGAAAGATGTAACTCTGTGAGGAGAATTAACAGAACCCAGAGCAGTTTCTCAGAAGCTTCTTTCCAGTTTTGAACGGAAGATATTTCATTTTTCACCATAGTCCTCTATGGCTTCCAAATATACCTTTGCCAATTCTACAAGAACAGCCTTAGCGAAAGGCTTTTGAAGGAAAGATGAAACTCTGTGAGATGAATTAACAGAACACAGAGCAGTTTCTCAGAAGGTTTTTCCAGTTTTGAAAGGAAGATATTTCCTTCTTCACCATAGTCCTCTGTGGGCTTCCAAATATCGCTTTGCCAATTCCACAAGAACATGCTTAGCGAAAGGCTTTTGAAGGATAGATGTAACTCTGTGAGATGAATTAACAGAACACAGAGCAGTTTCTCAGAAAGCTTTTTCCAATTTGGAACGGAAGATATTCCTTTTCACCATAGCCCTCTATGGGCTTATAAATATCGCTTTGCCAATTCCACAAGAACAGCCTTAGCGAAAGGCTTCTTGAAGGAAAGATGTAACTCTGTGAGGAAAATTAACAGAACACAGAGAAGTTTCTCAGAAAGCTTCTTTCCAGTTTTGAGCGGAAGATATTATCTTTTCACCATAGACCTCTATGGGCTTCCAAATATCCTTTGCCAATTCCACAAGAACAGACTTAGCAAAGACTTCTGAAGGAAAGATGTAACTCTGTGAGATGAATTCACAGAACACAGAGCAGTTTCTCAGAAAGCTTCTTACCAGTTTTGAACGGAAGTTATTTCCTTTTTCACCATAGCCGTCTATTGGCTTCCAAATATCCCTTTGCCAATTCCACAAGAACAGCCTTAACGAAAGGCTTCTTGAAGGGAAAGATGTAACTCTGTGAGATGAATTAACAGAACACAGAGCAGTTTCTCAGAAAGCTTCTTTCCAGTTTTGAACGGAAGATATTTCCTTTTTCACCACAGTCCTCTATGGACTTCCAAATATCCCTTTGCCAATTCCACAAGAACAGCCTTAGCGAAAGGCTTCTTAAAGGGAAAGATGTAACTCTGTGAGATGAATTAAAAGAACACAGAGTAGTTTCTCAGAAAGCTTCTTTCCAGTTTTGAACGGAAGGTATTTCCTTTTACACCATAGCCCTCTATGGGCTTCCAAATATCCCTTTGCCAATTCCACAAGAAGAGCCTTAGCGAAAGGCTTCTTGAAGGGATAGATGAAACTCTGTGAGATGAATTAAGAGAACACAGAGCAGTTTCTCAGAAAGCTTCTTTCCAGTTTTGACGGAAGATATTCCTTTTTCACCATAGCCCTCTATGGGCTTCAAAATATCCTTGCCACTTCCACAAGAACAGCCTTAGCGAAAGGCTTCTTGAAGGGAAAGATGTAACTCTGTAAGGAGAATTAACAGAACACAGAGCAGTTTCTCAGAAAGCTTCTTTCCAGTTTTGAACGGAAGATATTTCCTTTTTCACCATAGCCCTCTAGGGGCTTGAAATACACCTTTGCCAATTCTACAAGAACAGCCTTAGTGAAGGAAAGGCTTCTTGAAGGAAAGATGTAACTCTGTGAGATGAATTAACAGAACACAGAGCAGTTTCTCAGAAAGCTTCTTTCCAGTTTTGAACGGAAGATATTTCCTTTTTCACCATTGCCCTCCATGGGCTTCCAAATATCCCTTTGCCAATTCCACAAGAACATGCTTAGCGAAAGGCTTCTTGAAGGGAAAGATGTAACTCTGTGAGATGAATTAACAGGACACAGAGCACTTTCTCAGAAAGCTTCTTTCCAGTTTTGAAAGCAAGATATTTCGTTTTTCACCATAGCCCTCTATGGGCTTCCAAATATCCTTTGCCAATTCTACAAGAACAGCCTTAGCGAAAGGCTTCTTGAAGGAAAGATGAAACTCTGTGAGATGAATTAACAGAACACAGAGCAGGTTCTCAGAAGGCTTCTTTCCAGTTTTGAACGAAAGATATTTCCTTTTTCACCACAGCCCTCTATGGGCTTCCAAATATCCCTTTGCCAATCCCACAAGAACAGCCTTAGCGACAGGCTTCTTGAAGGAAAGATGTAACTCTGTGAGATGAATTAACAGAACACAGAGCAGTTTCTCAGAAGGCTTCTTTCCAGTTTTGAACGGAAGATATTTCCTTTTTCACCATAGTCCTTGATGGCCTTCCAAATATCCCTTTGCCAATTCCAGAAGAAGAGCCTAGGCGAAAGGCTTCTTGAAGGGAAAGATGTAACTCTGTGAGATGAATTAACAGAAAGGAGAGCAGTTTCTCAGAAAGCTTCTTTCCAGTTTTGAACGGAAGATATTTCCTTTATCACCATTGCCCACTAATGGCTTCCAAATATCCCTTTTACAATTCCACAAGAACAGCCTTAGCGAAAGGCTTCTTGAAGGGAAAGATGTAACTCTGTGAGATGAATTAACAGAACACAGAGCAGTTTCTCAAGCTTCTTTCCAGTTTTGAACGGAAGATATTTCCTTTTCACCTTAGCCTCTATGGGCTTCCAAATATCCCTTTGCTAATTCCACAAGAACAGCCTTAGCGAAAGGCTTCTTGAAGGAAAGATGTAACTCTTTGAGATGAATTAACAGAACACAGAGCAGTTTCTCAGAAAGCTTCTTTCCAGTTTTGAACGGAAGATATTTCCTTTTTCACCATAGTCCTCTAAGGAGTTCCAAATATCCCTTTGCCAATTCCACAAGAACAGCCTTAGCGAAAGGCTTCTTGAAGGGAATGATGTAACTCTGTCAGATGAATTAACAGAACACAGAGCAGTTTCTCAGAAAGCTTCTTTCCAGTTTTGAACGGAAGATATTTCCTTTTTCAACATTGCCCTCTATGGGCTTCCAAATATCCCTTTGCCAATTCCACAAGAACAGCCTTAGCGAAAGGCTTCTTGAAGGGAAAGATGTAACTCTGTGAGATGAATTAACAGGACACAGAGCAGTTTCTCAGAAGGCTTCTCTCCTGTTTTGAACGGAAGATATTTTCCTTTCACCATAGTCCTCTATGGACTTCCAAATATCCCTTTGCCAATTCCACAAGAACAGCCTTAGCGAATGGCTTCTTGAAGGGAAAGATGTAACTCTGTGAGATGAATTAAGAGAACACAGAGCAGTTTCTCAGAAAGCTTCTTTCCAGTTTTGAACGGAAGATATTTCCTTTTTCACCATAGCCCTCTATGGCATTCCAAATATCCCTTTGCCAATTCCACAAGAACAGCCTTAGCGAAAGGCTTCTTAAAGGGAAAGATGTAACTCTGTGAGATGAATTAAGAGAACACAGAGCAGTTTCTCAGAAAGCTTCTTTCCAGTTTTGAACGGAAGATATTTCCTTTTTCACCATAGCCCTCTATGGGCTTCCAAATATCACTTTGCCAATTCCACAAGAACAGCCTTAGCGAAAGGCTTCTTGAAGGGAAAGATGTAACTCTGTGAGATGAATTAACAGAACACAGAGCAGTTTCTCAGAAAGCTTCTTTCCAGTTTTGAACGGATGATATTTCCTTTTCACCATAGCCCTCTATGGCTTCCAAATATCCCTTTGCCAATTCCACAAGAACAGCCTTAGCGAAGGCTTGAAGGAAAGATGTAACTCTGTGAGATGAATTAACAGAACACAGAGCAGTTTCTCAGAAAGCTTCTTTCCAGTTTTGAACGGAAGATATTTCCTTTTCACCATAGCCATCTATGGGCTTCCAAATACCCTTTGCCAATTCCACAAGAACAGCCTTAGCGAAAGGCTTCTTGAAGGGAAAGATGTAACTCTGTGAGATGAAATAACAGGACACAGAGCACTTTCTCAGAGAGCTTCTTTCCAGTTTTGAAAGGAAGATATTTCCTTTTTCACCTTTGCCCTCTATGGGCTTCCAAATATCCCTTTGCCAATTCCACAAGAACAGCCTTAGCGAAAGGCTTCTTGAAGGGATAGATGAAACTCTGTGAGATGAAATAACAGAACACAGAGCAGTTTCTGAGAAGGCTTCTTTCCAGTTTTGAACGGAAGATATTTCCTTTTTCACCATAGTCCTCTACGGACTTCCAAATATCCCTTTGCCAATTCCACAAGTACAGCCTTAGCGAAAAGCTTCTTGAAGGGGAAGATGTAACTCTGTGAAATGAATTAACAGAACACAGAGCAGTTTCTCAGAAAGCTTCTTTCCAGTTTTGAACGGAAGGTATTTCGTTTTTTACCATAGCCCTCTATGGGCTTCCAAATATCACTTTGCCAATTCCACAAGAACAGCCTTAGCGAAAGGCTTCTTGAAGGGAAAGATGAAACTCTGTGAGATGAATTAACAGAACACAGAGCAGGTTCTCAGAAGGCTTCTTTCCACTTTTGAATGAAAGATATTTCCTTTTTCACCATAGCCCTCTATGGGCTTCCAAATATCCCTTTGCCAATCCCACAAGAACAGCCGAAAGGCTTCTTGAAGGAAAGATGCAACTCTGTGAGACGAATTAACAGAACACAGAGCAGTTTTTCAGCAGGCTTCTTTCCAGTTTTGAACGGAAGATATTTCCTTTTCACCATAGTCCTCGATGGCCTTCCAAATATCCTTTGCCAATTCCACAAGAACAGCCTAGCGAAAGGCTTCTTGAAGGGAAAGATGTAACTCTGTGAGATGAATTAACAGAAAAGAGAGCAGTTTCTCAGAAAGCTTCTTTCCAGTTTTGAACGGAAGATATTTCCTTTTCACCTTGCCCTCTAAGTCCTTCCAAATATCCCTTTGCAATTCCACAAGAAGAGCCTAGGCGAAAGGCTTCTTGAAGGAAAGATGTAACTCTGTGAGATGAATTAACAGAAAAGAGAGCAGTTTCTCAGAAAGCTTCTTTCCAGTTTTGAACGGAAGATATTTCCTTTTTCACCTTTGCCCTCTAAGTCCTTCCAAATATCCCTTTGCACATTACACAAGAACAGCCGTAGCGAAAGGCTTCTTGAAGGGAAAGATGTAACTCTGTGAGATGAATTAACAGGACACAGAGCACTTTCTCAGAAAGCTTCTTTCCAGTTTTGAATGGAAGATATTTCCTTTTTCACCATTGCCCTCTAAGGGCTTCCAAATATCCCTTTGCCAATTCCACAAGAACAGCCTTTGCGAAAGGTTTCTTGAAGGGATAGATGAATCTCTATGAGATGAAATAACAGAACACACAGCAGTTTCTCAGAAGGCTTCTTTCCAGTTTTGAAAGGAAGATATTTCCTTTTTCACCATAGTCCTCTATGGGCTTCCAAATATCGCTTTGCCAATTCCACAAGAACATGCTTAGCGAATCTCTTCTTGAAGAGAAAGATGTAACTCTGTGAGATGAATTAACAGAACACAGAGCAGTTTCTCAGAATGCTTCTTTCCAATTTTCAACGGAAGATATTCCCTTTTTCACCGTAGCCCTCTATGGGCTTCCAAATATCACTTTGCCAATTCCACAAGAACAGCGTTAGCGAAAGGCTTCTTGTAGGGAAAGATGTAACTCTGTGAGATGAATTAAAAGAACACAGAGTTGTTTCTCAGAAAACTTCTTTCCAGTTTTGAACGGAAGATATTTCCTTTTTCACCATAGCCCTCTATGGGCTTCCAAATATCACTTTGCCAATTCCACAAGAACAGCCTTAGCGAAAGGCTTCTTGAAGGGAAAGATGTAACTCTGTGAGATGAATTAACAGAACACAGAGCAGTTTCTCAGAAAGCTTCTTTCCAGTTTTGAACGGAAGATATTTCCTTTTTGACCATAGTCCTCTATGGGCTTCCAAATATCCCTTTGCCAATTCCACAAGAACAGCCTTAGCGAAAGGCTTCTTGAAGGGAAAGATGTAACTCTGTGAGATGAATTAACAGAACACAGAGCAGTTTCTCAGAAAGCTTCTTTCCAGTTTTGAACGGAAGGTATTTCCTTTTTCACCATAGCCGTCTATTGGCTTCCAAATATCCCTTTGCCAATTCCACAAGAACAGCCTTAGCGAAAGGCTTCTTGAAGGGAAAGATGTAACTCTGTGAGTTGAATTAACAGAACACAGAGCAGTTTCTCAGAAAGCTTCTTTCCAGTTTTGAACGGAAGATATTTCCTTTTTCACCATAGCCCTCTAGGGGCTTCCAAATATACATTTGCCAATTCCACAAGAACAGGCTTAGCGAAAGGCTTCTTGAAGGGAAACATGTAACTCTGTGAGATGAATTAACAGAACACAGAGCAGTTTCTCAGAAGGCTTCTCTCCTGTTTTGAACGGAAGATATTTTCCTTTCACCATAGTCCTCTATGGACTTCCAAATATCCCTTTGCCAATTCCACAAGAACAGCCTTAGAGAAAGGCTCCTTAAAGGGAAAGACGTAATTCTGTGAGATGAATTAAGAGAACACAGAGCAGTTTCTCAGAAAGCTTCTTTCCAGTTTTGAACGGAAGATATTTCCTTTTTCACCATAGCCCTCTATGGGCTTCCAAATATCACTTTGCCAATTCTACAAGAACAGCCTTAGCGAAAGGCTTCTTGAAGGGAAAGATGAAACTCTGTGAGATGAATTAACAGAACACAGAGCAGTTTCTCAGAAGGCTTCTTTCCAGATTTGAAAGGAAGATATTTCCTTTTTCACCATAGTCCTCTATGGGCTTCCAAATATCGCTTTGCCAACTCCACAAGAACAGGCTTACCGAAAGGCTTCTTGAAGGGAAAGATGTAAGTCTGTGAGATGAATTAAAAGAACACTGAGCAGTTTCTCAGAAAGCTTCTTTCCAGTTTTGAACGGAAGATATTTCCTTTTTCACCATAGCCCTCTATGGGCTTCCAAATATCACTTTGCCAATTCCACAAGAACAGCCTTAGCTAAAGGCTTCTTGAAGGGAAAGATGTAACTCTTTGAGATGAATTAACAGAACACAGAGCAGTTTCTCAGAAAGCTTCTTTCCAGTTTTGAACGGAAGATATTTCCTTTTTCACCATAGCCCTCCATGGGCTTCCAAATATCACTTTGCCAATTCCACAAGAACAGCCTTAGCGAAATGCTTCTTGAAGGGAAAGATGTAACTCTGTGAGGAAAATTAACAGAACACAGAGCAGTTTCTCAGAAAGCTTCTTTCCAGTTTTAAACGAAGATATTTCCTTTTTCACCATAGCCCTCTATTGGCTTCCAAATATCCCTTTGCAAATTCCTCAAGAACAGCCTTAGCGAAAGGCTTCTTGAAGGGAAGGATGTAACTCGGTGAGATGAATTAACCTAACACAGAGCAGTATCTCAGAAAGCTTCTTTCCAGTTTTCAACGGAAGATATTTCCTTTTTCACCATAGTCCTCTATGGGCTTCCAAATATCCCTTTGCCAATTCCACAAGAACAGCCTTAGCGAAACGCTTCTTGAAGGGAAAGATGTAACTCTGTGAGATGAATTAACAGAAAACAGAGCAGATTCTCAGAAAGCTTCTTTCCAGTTTTGAACGGAAGATATTTCCTTTTTCACCATTGCCCTCTATGGGCTTCCAAATATCCCTTTGCCAATTCCACAAAAACAGCCTTTGCGAAAGGCTTCTGGAAGGGAATGATGTAACTCTTTGTGATGAATTAACAGAACACAGAGCAGTTTCTCAGAAAGCTTCTTTCCAGTTTTGAACGGAACCTATTTCCTTTTTCACCATAGCCCTATATGGGCTTAAAAAACTCTTTGCCAATTCCACAAGACCAGCCTTAGCGAAAGGCTTCTTGAAGGGAAAGATGTAACTCTGTGAGGAGAATTAACAGAACACAGAGCAGTTTCTCAGAAAGCTTCTTTCCAGTATTGAACGGAAGGTATTTCCTTTTTCAACATAGCCGTCTATTGGCTTCCAAATATTCCTTTGCCAATTCCACAAGAACAGCCTTAGCGAAAGGCTTCTTGAAGGGAAAGATGTAACTCTGTGAGATGAATTAACAGAACACAGAGCGGTTTCTCAGAATGCTTCTTTCCAGTTTTGAACGGAAGATATTTCCTTTTTCACCATAGCCCTCTAGGGTCTTCCAAATATACCTTTGCCAATTCCACAAGAACAGCCTTAGCGATAGGCTTCTTAAAGGGAAAGATGTAACTCTGTGAGATGAATTAACAGAACACAGAGCAGTTTCTCAGAAAGCTTCTTTCCAGTTTTGAACGGAAGATATTTCCTTTTTCACCCTAGCCCTCTATGGCCTTCCAATTATCCCTTTGCCAATTCCACAAGAACAGCCTTAGCGAAAGGCTTCTTGAAGGGAAAGATGTAACTCTGTGACGAGAATTAACAGAACACAGAGCAGTTTCTCAGAAAGGTTCTTTCCAGTTTTGAACGGAAGATATTTCCTTTTTCACCATAGCCCTCTATGGGCTTCCAAATATCCCTTTGCCAATTCCACAAGAACAGCCTTAGCGAAAGGCTTCTTGAAGGGAAAGATGTAACTCCGTGAGATGAATTAACAGGACACAGAGCACTTTCTCAGAAAGCTTCTTTCCAGTTTTGAACGAAAGATATTTCCTTTTTCACCTTTGCCCTCTATGGGCTTCCAAATATCCCTTTGCCAATTCCACAAGAACAGCCTTAGCGAAAGGCTTCTTGAAGGGATAGATGAGACTCTGTGAGATGAAATAGCAGAAGACAGAGCAGTTTCTCAGAAGGCGTCTTTCCTGTTTTGAACGGAAGATATTTCCTTTTTCACCATAGTCCTCTATGGACTTAAAAATATCCCATTGCCAATTCCACAAGTACAGCCTTAGCGAAAAGCTTCTTGAAGGGGAAGATGTAACTCTGTGAGATGAATTAACAGAACACAGAGTAGTTTCTCAGAAAGCTTCTTTCCAGTTTTGAACGGAAGGTATTTCCTTTTTCACCATAGCCCTCTATGGGCTTCCAAATATCCTTGGCCAATTCTACAAGAACAGCCTTAGCGAAAATCTTCTTGAAGGGAAAGATGAAACTCTGTGAGACGAATTAACAGAACACAGAGCAGGTTGTCAGAAGGCTTCTTTCCAGTTTTGAACGAAAGATATTTCCTTTTTCACCTTAGCCCTCTATGCGCTTCCAAATATCCCTTTGCCAATTTCACAAGAACAGTCTTAGCGAAAGGCTCCTTGAAGGGAAAGATGTAACACTGTGAGATGAATTAAGAGAACACAGAGCTGTTTCTCAGAAGGCTTCTTTCCAGTTTTGAACGGAAGATATTTCCTTTTTCACCATAGTCCTCTATGGACTTCCAAATATCCCTTTGCCAATTCCACAAGAACAGCCTTAGCGAAAGGCTTCTTGAAGGGAAAGATGTAACTCTGTGAGATGAATTAACAGAAAACAGAGCAGATTCTCAAAAGCTTCTTTCCAGGGTTGAACGGAAGATATTTCCTTTTTCACCATTGCCCTCTATGCCCTTCCAAATATCCCTTTGAAAATTCCACAAGAACAGCCTTTGCGAAAGGCTTCTGGAAGGGAAAGATGTAACTCTTTGTGATGAATTAACAGAACACAGAGCACTTTCTCAGAAAGCTTCTTTCCAGTTTTGAATGGAAGATATTTCCTTTTTCACCATTGCCCTCTATGAGCTTCCAAATATCCCTTTGCCTATTCCACAAGTACAGCCTTAGCGAAATGCTTCTTGAAGGGGAAGATGTAACTCTGTGAGATGAATTAACAGAACACAGAGCCGTTTCTCAGAAAGTTTCTTTCCAGTTTTGAACGGAAGATATTTCCTTTTTCACCATAGCCCTCTATTGGCTTCCAAATATCACTTTCCCAAATCTACAAGAACAGCCTTAGCGAAAGGCTTCTTGAAGGGAAAGATGTAACTCTGTGAGATGAATTAACAGAACACAGAGCAGTTTCTCAGAATGCTTCTTTCCAGTTTTGAAAGGAAGATATTTCCTTTTTCACAATAGTCCTCTATGGGCTTCCAAATATCGCTTTGCCAATTCCACAAGAACATGCTTACCGAAAGGCTTCTTGAAGGGAAAGATGTAACTCTGTGAGATGAATTAACAGAACACAGAGCAGTTTCTCAGAAAGCTTCTTTCCAATTTTGAACCGAAGATATTTCCTTTTTCACCGTAGCCCTCTATGGGCTTCCAAATATCACTTTGCCAATTCCACAAGAACAGCCTTAGCGAAAGGCTTCTTGTAGGGAAAGATGTAACTCGGTGAGATGAATTAAAAGAACACAGAGCAGTTTCTCAGAAATCTTCTTTCCAGTTTTGAACGGAAGATATTTCCTTTTTCACCATAGCCCTCTATGGGCTTCCAAATATCACTTTGCCAATTCCACAAGAACAGCCTTAGCGAAAGGCTTCTTGAAGGGATAGATGTAACTCTTTGAGATGAATTAACAGAACACAGAGCAGTTTCTCAGAAAGCTTCCTTCCAGTTTTGAACGGAAGATATTTCCTTTTTCACCATAGCCCTCTATGGGCTTAAAAATATCACTTTGCCAATTCCACAAGAACAGCCTTAGCGAAAGGCTTCTTGAAGGGAAAGATGTAACTCTGTGAGGAAAATTAACAGAACACAGAGCAGTTTCTCAGAAAGCTTCTTTCCAGTTTTGAACGAAGATATTTTCTTTTTCACCATAGCCCTCTATTGGCTTCCAAATATCCCTTTGCAAATTCCTCAAGAACAGACTTAGTGAAAGGCTTCTTGAAGGGAAGGATGTAACTCGGTGAGATGAATTAACAGAACACAGAGCAGTTTCTCAGAAAGCTTCTTTCCAGTTTTGAACGGAAGATATTTCCTTTTCACCATAGTCCTCTATGGCTTCCAAATATCCTTTGCTAATCCCACAAGAACAGCCTTTGAAAAGGCTTCTTGAAGGGAAAGATGCAACTCTGTGAGACGAATTAACAGAACACAGAGCAGTTTTTCAGCAGGCTTCTTTCCAGTTTTGAACGGAAGATATTTCCTTTTTCACCATAGTCCTCGATGGCCTTCCAAATATCCCTTTGCCAATTCCACAAGAAGAGCCTAGGCGAAAGGCTCTTGAAGGAAAGATGTAACTCTGTGAGATGAATTAACAGAAAAGAGAGCAGTTTCTCAGAAAGCTTCTTTCCAGTTTTGAACGGAAGATATTTCCTTTTCACCTTTGCCCTCTAAGTCCTTCCAAATATCCCTTTGCACATTACACAAGAACAGCCTTAGCGAAAGGCTTCTTGAAGGAAAGATGTAACTCTGTGAGATGAATTAACAGGACACAGAGCACTTTCTCAGAAAGCTTCTTTCCAGTTTTGAATGGAAGATATTTCCTTTTTCACCATTGCCTCTAAGGGCTTCCAAATATCCTTTGCCAATTCCACAAGAACAGACTTAGTGAAAGGCTTCTTGAAGGATAGATGAATCTCTATGAGATGAAATAACAGAACACACAGCAGTTTCTCAGAAGGCTTTTCCAGTTTTGAAAGGAAGATATTTCCTTTTCACCATAGTCCTCTATGGGCTTCCAAATATCGCTTTGCCAATTCCACAAGAACATGCTTAGCGAATCTCTTCTTGAAGAGAAAGATGTAACTCAGAGATGAATTAACAGAA
>JAKFHT010000892.1:0-44365 GCA_023783455.1 Erythrocebus patas | reverse complement strand
AGAAGCCTTTTGAGAAACTGCTTTGTGTTCTGTAATTCATCTCACAGAGTTACAGCTTTCCCTCAAGAAGCCTTCGCTAAGACTGTTTTTGTGGAATTTGCAAAGTGATATTTGGAAGCCCTAGAGGGCTATGGTGAAAAAGGAAATATCTTCAGTTAAAAACTGAAAGAAGCTTTCTGAGAAACTGTTTTGTGTTCTGTTAATTCATCTCACAGAGTTACAGCTTTCTCAAGAAGCCTTTCACTAAGACTGTTCTTGTGAATTTGCAAAGTGATATTTGGAAGCCCAGAGGGCTATGGTGAAAAGAAATATCTTCCGTTAAAAACTGAAAGAAGCTTTCTGAGAAACTGCTTTGTGTTCTCTTAATTCATCTCACAGAGTTACAGCTTTCCCTCAAGAAGCCTTCGCTAAGACTGTTCTTGTGGAATTTAAAAGTGATATTTGGAAGCCCATAGAGGCTATGGTGAAAAGAAATATCTTCCGTTAAAAACTGAAAGAAGCCTTTTGAGAAACTGCTTTGTGTTCTGTTAATTCATCTCAGAGTTACAGCTTTCCCTCAAGAAGCCTTTCGCTAAGGCTGTTCTTGTGGAATTTTCAAAGTGATATTTGGAAGCCCTAGAGGGCTATGGTGAAAAGAAATATCTTCCGTTAAAAACTGAAAGAAGCTTTCTGAGAAACGGCTTTGTGTTCTGTAATTCATCTCACAGAGTTACAGCTTCCCTCAAGAAGCCTTTCACTAAGACTGTTCTTGTGGAATTTAAAAGTGATATTTGGAAGCCCATAGAGGGCTATGGTGAAAAAGGAAATATCTTCCGTTAAAAACTGGAAAGAAGCTTTCTGAGAAACTGCTTTGTGTTCTGTTAATTCATCTCACAGAGTTACAGCTTTCCCTCAAGAAGCCTTTCGCTAAGACTGTTTTTGTGGAATTTGCAAAGTGATATTTGGAAGCCCATAGAGGGCTATGGTGAAAAAGGAAATATCTTCGTTAAAAACTGGAAAGAAGCTTCTGAGAAACTGCTTTGTGTTCTGTAATTCATCTCACAGTTACAGCTTTCTCAAGAAGCCTTCGCTAAGACTGTTCTTGTGGAATTTAAAAGTGATATTTGGAAGCCCATAGAGGCTATGGTGAAAAAGGAAATATCTTCAGTTAAAAACTGAAAGAAGCCTTTCACTAAGACTGTTCTTGTGGAATTTAAAAGTGATATTTGGAAGCCCATAGGGCTATGGTGAAAAAGGAAATATCTTCCGTTAAAAACTGGAAAGAAGCTTCTGAGAAACTGCTTTGTGTTCTGTAATTCATCTCACAGTTACAGCTTTCCTCAAGAAGCCTTTCACTAAGACTGTTCTTGTGGAATTTGAAAGTGATATTTGGAAGCCCATAGGGCTATGGTGAAAAGAAAATATCTTCCGTTAAAAACTGGAAAGAAACTTTCTGAGAAACGGCTTTGTGTTCTGTTAATTCATCTCAGAGTTACAGCTTTCTCAAGAAGCCTTCGCTAAGACTGTTCTTGTGGAATTTTCAAAGTGATATTTGGAAGCCCAGAGGGCTATGGTGAAAAAGGAAATATCTTCAGTTAAAAACTGGAAAGAAGCTTGAGAAACTGCTTTGTGTTCTGTAATTCATCTCACAGAGTTACAGCTTCCCTCAAGAAGCCTTTCGCTAAGGCTGTTCTTGTGGAATTTAAAAGTGATATTTGGAAGCCCATAGAGGGCTATGGTGAAAAAGGAAATATCTTCAGTTAAAAACTGAAAGAAGCTTTCTGAGAAACTGCTTTGTGTTCTGTAATTCATCTCACAGAGTTACAGCTTTCTCAAGAAGCCTTTCGCTAAGGCTGTTCTTGTGGAATTTAAAAGTGATATTTGGAAGCCCATAGGGCTATGGTGAAAAGGAAATATCTTCAGTTAAAAACTGGAAAGAAGCTTTCTGAGAAACTGCTTTGTGTTCTGTAATTCATCTCACAGAGTTACAGCTTCCCTCAAGAAGCCTTTTGAGAAACTGCTTTGTGTTCTGTAATTCATCTCACAGAGTTACAGCTTCCCTCAAGAAGCCTTTCACTAAGACTGTTCTTGTGGAATTTGGAAAGTGATATTTGGAAGCCATAGAGGGCTACGGTGAAAAAGGAAATATCTTCGTTAAAAACTGGAAAGAAGCTTTTGAGAAACTGCATTGTGTTCTGTTAATTCATCTCACAGAGTTACAGCTTTCCTTCAAGAAGCCTTTCACTAAGACTGTTCTTGTGGAATTTGGAAAGTGATATTTGGAAGCCATAGAGGGCTATGGTGAAAAGAAATATCTTCAGTTAAAAACTGAAAGAAGCTTTCTGAGAAACGGCTTTGTGTTCTGTAATTCATCTC
Organism: Erythrocebus patas; assembly: GCA_023783455.1. Taxonomy (NCBI): domain Eukaryota; kingdom Metazoa; phylum Chordata; class Mammalia; order Primates; family Cercopithecidae; genus Erythrocebus; species Erythrocebus patas. Next base: position 42,010 of record JAKFHT010000892.1, on the reverse strand, counting down.
ACAGTTACAGCTTTCCTCAAGAAGCCTTTCACTAAGACTGTTCTTGTGAATTTGCAAAGTGATATTTGGAAGACCATAGAGGGCTATGGTGAAAAGGAAATATCTTCAGTTAAAAACTGGAAAGAAACTTTCTGAGAAACTGCTTTGTGTTCTGTTAATACATCTCACAGAGTTACAGCTTTCCCTCAAGAAGCCTTCGCTAAGACTGTTCTTGTGGAATTTTCAAAGTGATATTTGGAAGCCCATAGAGGGCTATGGTGAAAAGGAAATATCTTCAGTTAAAAACTGAAAGAAGCTTTCTGAGAAACTGCTTTGTGTTCTGTTAATTCATCTCACAGAGTTACAGCTTTCCTCAAGAAGCCTTTCGCTAAGACTGTTCTTGTGGAATTTGCAAGGTGATATTTGGAAGCCCATAAAGGGCTATGGTGAAAAAGGAAATATCTTCCGTTAAAAACTGGAAAGAAGCTTTCTGAGAAACTGCTTTGTGTTCTGTTAATTCATCTCACAGAGTTACAGCTTTCCCCTCAAGAAGCCTTTCGCTAAGACTGTTCTTGTGGAATTTTCAAAATGATATTTGGAAGCCAATAGGGGGCTAGGGTGAAAAAGGAAATATCTTCAGTTAAAAACTGGAAAGAAGCTTTTTGAGAAACTGCATTGTGTTCTGCTAATTCATCTCACTGAGTTACAGCTCTCCCCTCAAGAAGCCTCTCGGTAAGACTGTTCTTGTGGAATTTGCAAAGTGATATTTGGAAGCCCATAGAGGGCTATGGTAAAAAAGAAATATCTTCATTTAAAAACTGGAAAGAAGCTTTCTGAGAAACTGCTTTATGTTCTGTGAATTCATCTCACAGAGTTACAGCTTTCCCCTCCAGAAGCCTTTCGCTAAGACTGTTCTTGTGGAATTTCCAAAGTGATATTTGGAAGCCCATAGAGGGCTATGGTGAAAAAGGAAATATCTTCTTTGAAAAACTGGAAAGAAGCTTTCTGAGAAACTGCGTTGTGTTCTGTTAATACATCTCACAGAGTTACAGCTTTCCCCTCAAGAAGCCTTTCGCTAAGACTGTTCTTGTGGAATTTGGAAAGTGATATTTGGATGCCCTTAGAGGGCTATGGTGAAAAAGGAAATCTCTTCCGTTAAAAACTTGAAAGAAGCATTCAGAGAAACGGCTTTGTGTTCTGTTAATTCATCTCATAGAGTAACAGCTTTCCCCTGAAGAAGCCTTTCACTAAGACTGTTCTTGTTGAATTTGGAAAGTGATATTTGGAAGCCTGTAGAGGGCTATGGTGAAAAATGTAGTATCTTAAGTTAAAAACTGGAAAGAAGCTTTCTAAGAAACTATTTTGTGTACTGTTAGTTCATCTCACAGAGTTATAGCTTTCCCCTCAAGAAGCCTTTCGCTAAGACTGTTCTTGTGAAATTTGCAAAGTGATATTTGGAAGACCATAGAGGGCTACGGTGAAAAAGGAAATATCTTCAGTTAAAAACTGGAAAGAAGCTTTCTGAGAAACTTCTTTGTGTTCTTCTAGTTCCTCTCACAGAGTTACAGCTTTCCCCTCAAGAGGCCGTTCACTAAGACTGTTCTTTTGGAATTTGCAAAGTGATATTTGGAAGCCTATGGAGGGTTATCGTGAAAAATAAAATATCTTCAGCTAAAAACTGGAAAGAATCTATCTGAGAAACTGCTTTGTGGTCTGTTAATTCATCTCACAGAGTTTCAGCTTTACCCTCATGAAGCCTTTCGCAAAGATTGTTCTTGTGGAATTTGCAAAGTGATATTTGGAAGACCCTAGAGGGATATGGTGAAAAGGAAATCTCTTCAGTTAAAAACTGAAAGAAGCTTTCTGAGAAACTGCTTTGTGTTCTGTTAATTCATCTCACAGAGTTACAGCTTTCCCTCAAGAAGCCTTTCACTAAGACTGTTCTTGTGGAATTTGCAAAGTGATATTTGGAAGACCATAGAGGGCTATGGTGAAAAGGAAATATCTTCAGTTAAAAACTGGAAAGAAGCTTTCTGAGAAACTGCTTTGTGTTCTGTTAATTCATCTCACAGAGTTACAGCTTTCCCTCAAGAAGCCTTTCGCTAAGACTGTTCTTGTGGAATTTGCAAAGTGATATTTGGAAGCCCATAGAGGGCTATGGTTAGAAAGGAAATATCCTAAGTTAAAAACTGAAAGAAGCTTTCTGAGAAACTGCTTTGTGTTCTGTTAATTCATCTCACAGAGTTACAGCTTTCCCTCAAGAAGCCTTTCACTAAGACTGTTCTTGTGGAATTTGCAAAGTGATATTTGGAAGCCCTAGAGGGCTATGGTGAAAAGGAAATATCTTCAGTTAAAAACTGAAAGAAGCTTTCTGAGAAACTGCTTTGTGTTCTGTTAATTCATCTCACAGAGTTACAGCTTTCCCTCAAGAAGCCTTTCGCTAAGACTGTTCTTGTGAATTTGCAAAGTGATATTTGGAAGCCCATAGAGGGCTATGGTTAGAAAGGAAATATCCTAAGATAAAAACTGAAAGAAGCTTTCTGAGAAACTGCTTTGTGTTCTGTTAATTCATCTCACAGAGTTACAGCTTTCCCTCAAGAAGCCTTTCACTAAGACTGTTCTTGTGGAATTTCCAAAGTGATATTTGGAAGCCCATAGAGGCTATGGTGAAAAGAAATATCTTCAGTTAAAAACTGAAAGAAGCTTTCTGAGAAACTGCTTTGTGTTCTGTTAATTCATCTCACAGAGTTACAGCTTTCCCTCAAGAAGCCTTTCGCTAAGACTGTTCTTGTGGAATTTGCAAAGTGATATTTGGAAGACCATAGAGGGCTATGGTGAAAAAGGAAATATCCTAAGTTAAAAACTGGAAAGAAGCTTTTGAGAAACTGCTTTGTGTTCTGTTAATTCATCTCACAGAGTTACAGCTTTCCCTCAAGAAGCCGTTCACTAAGACTGTTCTTGTGAATTTGCAAAGTGATATTTGGAAGCCCATAGAGGGCTATGGTGAAAAGGAAATATCTTCAGTTAAAAACTGGAAAGAAGCTTTCTGAGAAACTGCTTGTGTTCTGTTAATTCATCTCACAGAGTTACAGCTTTCCCTCAAGAAGCCTTTCACTAAGACTGTTCTTGTGGAATTTGCAAAGTGATATTTGGAAGCCCATAGTGGGCTATGGTGAAAAGGAAATATCTTCCGTTAAAAACTGGAAAGAAGCTTGAGAAACTGCTTGTGTTCTGTTAATTCATCTCAGAGTTACAGCTTTCCTCAAGAAGCCTTTGCTAAGACTGTTCTTGTGAATTTGCAAAGTGATATTTGGAAGCCATAGAGGGCTATGGTGAAAAAGAAATATCTTCAGTTAAAAACTGAAAGAAGCTTTCTGAGAAACTGGCTTTGTGTTCTGTTAATTCATCTCAGAGTTACAGCTTTCTCAAGAAGCCTTTCCTAAGACTGTTCTTGTGAATTTGCAAAGTGATATTTGGAAGCCCATAGAGGCTATGGTGAAAAGGAAATATCCTAAGATAAAAACTGAAAGAAGCTTTCTGAGAAACTGCTTTGTGTTCTGTTAATTCATCTCACAGAGTTACAGCTTTCCCTCAAGAAGCCTTGTGCTAAGACTGTTCTTGTGGAATTTTCAAAGTGATATTTGGAAGCCAATAGCGGGCTATTGTGAAAAGGAAATATCTTCAGATAAAAACTGGAAAGAAGCTTTCTGAGAAACTGCTTTTTGTTCAGTTAATTCATCTCACAGAATTACAGCTTTCCCTTCAAGAAGTCTTTCGCTGAGACTGTTCTTGTGGAATTTGCAAAGTGATATTTGGAAGCCCATAGAGGGCTATGGTGAAAAAGAAATATCTTCAGTTAAAAACTGGAAAGAAGCTTTCTGAGAAACGGCTTTGTGTTCTGTTAATTCATCTCACAGAGTTACAGCTTTCCCCTCAAGAATCCTTTCACTATGACTGTTCTTGTGGAATTTGTAAAGTGATATTTGGAATCCCATAGAGGGCTATATTTAGAAAGGAAACGTCCTCAGATAAAAACTGGAAAGAAGCTGTCTGAGAAACTGCTTTGTGTTCTGTTAATTCATCTCACAGTGTTACAGCTTTCCCTCAAGAAGCCTTTCACTAAGACTGTTCTTGTGGAATTTGCAAAGTGATATTTGGAAGCCCATAGAGGGCTATGGTGAAAAGGAAATATCTTCAGTTAAAAACTGGAAAGAAGATTTCTGAGAAACTGCTTTGTGTTCTGTTAATTCATCTCACAGAGTTACAGCTTTCCCTCAAGAAGCCTTTCGCTAAGGCTGTTCTTGTGGAATTTGCAAAGTGATATTTGGAAGCCCATAGAGGGCTATGGTGAAAAGGAAATATCCTAAGATAAAAACTGAAAGAAGCTTTCTGAGAAACGGCTTTGTGTTCTGTTAATTCATCTCACAGAGTTACAGCTTTCCCTCAAGAAGCCTTTCACTAAGACTGTTCTTGTGGAATTTGCAAAGTGATATTTGGAAGCCCATAGGGCTATGGTGAAAAGAAATATCTTCAGATAAAAACTGGAAAGAAGCTTTCTGAGAAACTGCTTTGTGTTCTCTTAATTCATCTCACAGAGTTACAGCTTTCCCTCAAGAAGCCTTTCACTAAGACTGTTCTTGTGGAATTTGCAAAGTGATATTTGGAAGCCCATAGAGGCTATGGTGAAAAGGAAATATCTTCAGATAAAAACTGGAAAGAAGCTTTCTGAGAAACTGCTTTGTGTTCTGTTAATTCATCTCACAGAGTTACAGCTTTCCCTCAAGAAGCCTTTCACTAAGACTGTTCTTGTGGAATTTGCAAAGTGATATTTGGAAGCCCATAGAGGGCTATGGTGAAAAAGGAAATATCTTCAGTTAAAAACTGGAAAGAAGCTTTCTGAGAAACGGCTTTGTGTTCTGTTAATTCATCTCACAGAGTTACAGCTTTCCTCAAGAAGCCTTTCACTAAGACTGTTCTTGTGGAATTTGCAAAGTGATATTTGGAAGCCCATAGAGGGCTATGGTGAAAAGGATATATCTTTAGCTATAAACGGAAAAGAATCTTTCTGAGAAACTGCTTTGTGTTCTGTTAATTCATCTCACAGTGTTACAGCCTTTCCCTCAAGAAGCCGTTCACTAACTCTGTTCTTGTGGAATTTCCAAGGTGATATTTGAAGTCCATAGAGGGCTATGGTGAAAAGGAAATATCTTCAGATAAAAACTGGAAGGAAGCTTTCTGAGATACTGCTTTGTGTTCTGTTAATTCGTCTCACAGAGTTACAGCTTTCCCTTCAAGAAGCCTTTCCCTAAGACTGTTCTTGTGGAATTTGCAAAGTGATATTTGGAAACCCATAGAGGGCTATGGTGAAAAAGGAAATATCTTCAGTTAAAAACTGGAAAGAAGCTTTCTGAGAAACGGCTTTGTGTTCTGTTAATTCATCTGACAAAGTTACAGCTTTCCCCTCAAGAAGCCTTTCGATAAGGCTGTTCTTGTGGAATTTGCAAAGTGATATTTCGAAGCCCATAGAGGGCTATGGTGAAAAAGGGATTATCTTCAGTTAAAAACTGGAAAGTAGCTTTCAGAGAAACAGCGTTGTGTTCCGTTAATTCATCTGACAAAGTTACAGCTTTCCCCTCAAGAAGTCTTTCGCTAAGACTGTTCTTGTGGAATTTGCAAAGTGATATTTGGAAGCCCATAGAGGGATATTGTGACAAAGGAAATATCTTCAGTTAAAAACTGGAAAGAAGATTTCTGAGAAACTGCTTTGTGTTCTGTTAATTCATCTCTCAGAGTTATAGCTTTACCCCTCAAAAAGCCTTTCGCTAAGGCTGTTGTTGTGGAATTTGCAAAGTGATATTTGGAATCACATAGAGGGCTATGGTGAAAATGGAAATATCCTAAGATAAAAACCGAAAAGAACCTTTCTGAGAAACTGCTTTCTGTTCTGTTAGTTCATCTCACAGAGTTACAGCTTTCCCTCAAGAAGCCTTTCACTAAGACTGTTCTTGTGGAATTTGCAAAGTGATATTTGGAAGCCCATAGAGGGCTATGGTGAAAAGGAAATATCCTAAGATAAAAACTGAAAGAAGCTTTCTGAGAAACTGCTTTGTGTTCTGTTAATTCATCTCACAGAGTTACAGCTTTCCCTCAAGAAGCCTTTCACTAAGACTGTTCTTGTGGAATTTGCAAAGTGATATTTGAAGCCCATAGAGGCTATGGTGAAAAGGAAATATCTTCAGATAAAAACTGGAAAGAAACTTTCTGAGAAACTGCTTTGTGTTCTGTTAATTCATCTCACAGAGTTACAGCTTTCCCTCAAGAAGCCTTTCGCTAAGACTGTTCTTGTGGAATTTGCAAAGTGATATTTGGAAGCCCATTGAGGGCTATGGTGAAAAGGAAATATCCTAAGATAAAAACTGAAAGAAGCTTTCTGAGAAACTGCTTTGTGTTCTGTTAATTCATCTCACAGAGTTACAGCTTTCCCTCAAGAAGCCTTTCACTAAGACTGTTCTTGTGGAATTTGCAAAGTGATATTTGGAAGCCCATAGAGGGCTATGGTGAAAAAGAAATATCTTCAGTTAAAAACTGGAAAGAAGCTTTCTGAGAAACTGCTTTGTGTTCTGTTAATTCATCTCACAGAGTTACAGCTTTCCCTCAAGAAGCCTTTCGCTAAGACTGTTCTTGTGGAATTTGCAAAGTGATATTTGGAAGCCCATAGAGGGCTATGGTGAAAAGGAAATATCTTCAGTTAAAAACTGGAAAGAAGCTTTCTGAGAAACTGCTTTGTGTTCTGTTAATTCATCTCACAGAGTTACAGCTTTCCCTCAAGAAGCCTTCGCTAAGACTGTTCTTGTGGAATTTTCAAAGTGATATTTGGAAGCCCATAGAGGGCTATGGTGAAAAGGAAATATCTTCAGTTAAAAACTGGAAAGAAACTTTCTGAGAAACTGCTTGTGTTCTGTTAATTCATCTCAGAGTTACAGCTTTCCTCAAGAAGCCTTCGCTAAGACTGTTCTTGTGGAATTGCAAAGTGATATTTGAAGCCCATAGAGGCTATGGTGAAAAAAATATCTTCCGTTAAAAACTGGAAAGAAACTTTCTGAGAAACTGCTTGTGTTCTGTTAATTCATCTCAGAGTTACAGCTTTCTCCTCAAGAAGCCTTTCACTAAGACTGTTCTTGTGGAATTTGCAAAGTGATATTTGGAAGCCCATAGAGGGCTATGGTGAAAAGGAAATATCTTCCGTTAAAAACTGGAAAGAAGCTTTCTGAGAAACTGCTTTGTGTTCTGTTAATTCATCTCACAGAGTTACAGCTTTCCTTCAAGAAGCCTTTCGCTAAGACTGTTCTTGTGGAATTTGCAAAGTGATATTTGGAAGCCCATAGAGGGCTATGGTGAAAAGGAAATATCTTCAGTTAAAAACTGGAAAGAAGCTTTCTGAGAAACTGCTTTGTGTTCTGTTAATTCATCTCACAGAGTTACAGCTTTCCTTCAAGAAGCCTTTCGCTAAGACTGTTCTTGTGGAATTTGCAAAGTGATATTTGGAAGCCCATAGAGGGCTATGGTGAAAAGGAAATATCTTCAGTTAAAAACTGGAAAGAAGCTTTCTGAGAAACTGCTTTGTGTTCTGTTAATTCATCTCACAGAGTTACAGCTTTCCCTCAAGAAGCCTTTCGCTAAGACTGTTCTTGTGGAATTTGCAAAGTGATATTTGGAAGCCCATAGAGGGCTATGGTGAAAAGGAAATATCCTAAGATAAAAACTGAAAGAAGCTTTCTGAGAAACTGCTTTGTGTTCTGTTAATTCATCTCACAGAGTTACAGCTTTCCCTCAAGAAGCCTTTCACTAAGACTGTTCTTGTGGAATTTGCAAAGTGATATTTGGAAGCCCATAGAGGGCTATGGTGAAAAGGAAATATCTTCAGTTAAAAACTGGAAAGAAGCTTTCTGAGAAACTGCTTTGTGTTCTGTTAATTCATCTCACAGAGTTACAGCTTTCCCTCAAGAAGCCTTTCACTAAGACTGTTCTTGTGGAATTTGCAAAGTGATATTTGGAAGCCCATAGAGGGCTATGGTGAAAAGGAAATATCCTAAGATAAAAACTGAAAGAAGCTTTCTGAGAAACTGCTTTGTGTTCTGTTAATTCATCTCACAGAGTTACAGCTTTCCCTCAAGAAGCCTTTCACTAAGACTGTTCTTGTGGAATTTGCAAAGTGATATTTGGAAGCCCATAGAGGGCTATGGTGAAAAGGAAATATCCTAAGATAAAAACTGAAAGAAGCTTTCTGAGAAACTGCTTTGTGTTCTGTTAATTCATCTCACAGAGTTACAGCTTTCCCTCAAGAAGCCTTTCACTAAGACTGTTCTTGTGGAATTTGCAAAGTGATATTTGGAAGCCCATAGAGGGCTATGGTGAAAAGGAAATATCCTAAGATAAAAACTGAAAGAAGCTTTCTGAGAAACTGCTTTGTGTTCTGTTAATTCATCTCACAGAGTTACAGCTTTCCCTCAAGAAGCCTTTCACTAAGACTGTTCTTGTGGAATTTGCAAAGTGATATTTGGAAGCCCATAGAGGGCTATGGTGAAAAGGAAATATCTTCAGTTAAAAACTGGAAAGAAACTTTCTGAGAAACTGCTTGTGTTCTGTTAATTCATCTCACAGAGTTACAGCTTTCCCTCAAGAAGCCTTTCCTAAGACTGTTCTTGTGGAATTTTCAAAGTGATATTTGGAAGCCATAGAGGGCTATGGTGAAAAGGAAATATCCTAAGATAAAAACTGAAAGAAGCTTTCTGAGAAACTGCTTTGTGTTCTGTTAATTCATCTCACAGAGTTACAGCTTTCCCTCAAGAAGCCTTTCGCTAAGACTGTTCTTGTGGAATTTTCAAAGTGATATTTGAAGCCCATAGAGGGCTATGGTGAAAAGGAAATATCCTAAGATAAAAACTGGAAAGAAGCTTTCTGAGAAACTGCTTTGTGTTCTGTTAATTCATCTCACAGAGTTACAGCTTTCCCTCAAGAAGCCTTTCACTAAGACTGTTCTTGTGGAATTTGCAAAGTGATATTTGGAAGCCCATAGAGGGCTATGGTGAAAAGGAAATATCTTCCAGTTAAAAACTGGAAAGAAGCTTTCTGAGAAACTGCTTTGTGTTCTGTTAATTCATCTCACAGAGTTACAGCTTTCCCTCAAGAAGCCTTTCACTAAGACTGTTCTTGTGGAATTTGCAAAGTGATATTTGGAAGCCCATAGAGGGCTATGGTGAAAAGGAAATATCTTCCAGTTAAAAACTGGAAAGAAGCTTTCTGAGAAACTGCTTTGTGTTCTGTTAATTCATCTCACAGAGTTACAGCTTTCCCTCAAGAAGCCTTTCGCTAAGACTGTTCTTGTGGAATTTGCAAAGTGATATTTGAAGCCCATAGAGGGCTATGGTGAAAAGGAAATATCTTCAGTTAAAAACTGGAAAGAAGCTTTCTGAGAAACTGCTTTGTGTTCTGTTAATTCATCTCACAGAGTTACAGCTTTCCCTCAAGAAGCCTTTCACTAAGACTGTTCTTGTGGAATTTGCAAAGTGATATTTGGAAGCCCATAGAGGGCTATGGTGAAAAGGAAATATCTTCCAGTTAAAAACTGGAAAGAAGCTTTCTGAGAAACTGCTTTGTGTTCTGTTAATTCATCTCACAGAGTTACAGCTTTCCTCAAGAAGCCTTTCGCTAAGACTGTTCTTGTGGAATTTGCAAAGTGATATTTGAAGCCCATAGAGGGCTATGGTGAAAAGGAAATATCCTAAGATAAAAACTGAAAGAAGCTTTCTGAGAAACTGCTTGTGTTCTGTTAATTCATCTCACAGTTACAGCTTTCCTCAAGAAGCCTTTCACTAAGACTGTTCTTGTGAATTTGCAAAGTGATATTTGGAAGCCCATAGGGCTATGGTGAAAAGGAAATATCTTCCGTTAAAAACTGGAAAGAAGCTTTCTGAAACTGCTTTGTGTTCTGTTAATTCATCTCAGAGTTACAGCTTTCCTCAAGAAGCCTTTCACTAAGACTGTTCTTGTGAATTTGCAAAGTGATATTTGGAAGCCCATAGGGCTATGGTGAAAAGGAAATATCTTCCGTTAAAAACTGGAAAGAAGCTTTCTGAAACTGCTTTGTGTTCTGTTAATTCATCTCACAGTTACAGCTTTCCTCAAGAAGCCTTTCACTAAGACTGTTCTTGTGAATTTGCAAAGTGATATTTGGAAGCCCATAGGGCTATGGTGAAAAAGGAAATATCCTAAGATAAAAACTGGAAAGAAACTTTCTGAGAAACTGTTTGTGTTCTATTAATTCATCTCACAGAGTTACAGCTTTCCCCTCAAGAAGCCTTTCGCTAAGACTGTTCTTGTGGAATTTTCAAAGTGATATTTGGAAGCCCATAGAGGGCTATGGTGAAAAAGGAAATATCTTCAGATAAAAACTGGAAAGAAGCTTTCTGAGAAACTGCTTTGTGTTCTGTTAATTCATCTCACAGAGTTACAGCTTTCCCTCAAGAAGCCTTTCGCTAAGACTGTTCTTGTGGAATTTGCAAAGTGATATTTGGAAGCCCATAGAGGGCTATGGTGAAAAAGGAAATATCTTCCATTAAAAACTGGAAAGAAGCTTTCTGAGAAACTGCTTTGTGTTCTGTTAATTCATCTCACAGAGTTACAGCTTTCTCCTCAAGAAGCCTTTCGCTAAGACTGTTCTTGTGGAATTTGCAAAGTGATATTTGGAAGCCCATAGAGGGCTATGGTGAAAAAGGAAATATCTTCAGATAAAAACTGGAAAGAAGCTTTCTGAGAAACTGCTTTGTGTTCTGTTAATTCATCTCACAGAGTTACAGCTTTCCTTCAAGAAGCCTTTCGCTAAGACTGTTCTTGTGGAATTTGCAAAGTGATATTTGGAAGCCCATAGAGGGCTATGGTGAAAAAGAAATATCTTCAGATAAAAACTGGAAAGAAGCTTTCTGAGAAACTGCTTTGTGTTCTGTTAATTCATCTCAGAGTTACAGCTTTCCCTCAAGAAGCCTTTCGCTAAGACTGTTCTTGTGGAATTTGCAAGGTGATATTTGGAAGCCCATAGAAGGCTATGGTGAAAAAGGAAATATCTTCCGTTAAAAACTGGAAAGAAGCTTTCTGAGAAACTGCTTTGTGTTCTGTTAATTCATCTCACAGAGTTACAGCTTTCCCTCAAGAAGCCTTTCGCTAAGACTGTTCTTGTGGAATTTGCAAAGTGATATTTGGAAGCCCCTAGAGGGCTATGGTGAAAAAGGAAATATCCTAAGATAAAAACTGGAAAGAAGATTTCTGAGAAACTGCTTTGTGTTCTGTTAATTCATCTCACAGAGTTACAGCTTTCCCCCAAAAAGCCGTTCACTAAGACTGTTTTTGTGGAATTTGCAAAGTGATATTTGGAAGCCCATAGAGGGCTATGGTGAAAAAGGAAATATCTTCCGTTAAAAACTGGAAAGAAGCTTTCTGAGAAACTGCTTTGTGTTCTGTTAATTCATCTCACAGAGTTACAGCTTTCCCCTCAGAAGCCCTTCGCTAAGACTTTTCTTGTGGAATTTGCAATGAGATATCTGGAAGCCCAGAGAGGGCTATGGTGATAAAGGAAATATCCTCAGATAAAAACTGAGAAGAAGCTTTCTGAGAAACTGCTTTGTGTTCTGTTAATTCATCTCACAGAGTTACAACTTTCCCCTCAAGAAGCCGTTCAATAAGACTGTTCTTCTGGAATTTGCAAAGTGATATTTGGAAGTCCATAAGGGGCTATGGTGAAAAGGAAATATCTTCCGTTAAAAACTGGAAAGAAGCTTTCTGAGAAACTGCTTTGTGTTCTGTTAATTCATCTCACAGAGTTACAGCTTTCCCTCAAGAAGCCTTTCCTAAGACTGTTCTTGTGGAATTTGCAAAGTGATATTTGGAAGCCCATAGAGGCTATGGTGAAAAGGAAATATCCTAAGATAAAAACTGAAAGAAGCTTTCTGAGAAACTGCTTTGTGTTCTGTTAATTCATCTCACAGAGTTACAGCTTTCCCCTCAGAAGCCTTTCGCTAAGACTGTTCTTGTGGAATTTGCAAAGTGATATTTGGAAGCCCATAGAGGGCTATGGTGAAAAGGAAATATCTTCCATTAAAAACTGGAAAGAAGCTTTCTGAGAAACTGCTTTGTGTTCTGTTAATTCATCTCACAGAGTTACAGCTTTCCCTCAAGAAGCCTTTCGCTAAGACTGTTCTTGTGGAATTTGCAAAGTGATATTTGGAAGCCCATAGAGGGCTATGGTGAAAAGGAAATATCCTAAGATAAAAACTGAAAGAAGCTTTCTGAGAAACTGCTTTGTGTTCTGTTAATTCATCTCACAGAGTTACAGCTTTCTCCTCAAGAAGCCTTTCACTAAGACTGTTCTTGTGGAATTTGCAAAGTGATATTTGGAAGCCCATAGAGCTATGGTGAAAAGGAAATATCCTAAGATAAAAACTGGAAAGAAGCTTTCTGAGAAACTGCTTTGTGTTCTGTTAATTCATCTCACAGAGTTACAGCTTTCCTTCAAGAAGCCTTTCGCTAAGACTGTTCTTGTGGAATTTGCAAAGTGATATTTGGAAGCCCATAGAGGGCTATGGTGAAAAAGAAATATCTTCCGTTAAAAACTGGAAAGAAGCTTTCTGAGAAACTGCTTTGTGTTCTGTTAATTCATCTCACAGAGTTACAGCTTTCTCCTCAAGAAGCCTTTCACTAAGACTGTTCTTGTGGAATTTGCAAAGTGATATTTGGAAGCCCATAGAGGCTATGGTGAAAAGGAAATATCCTAAGATAAAAACTGGAAAGAAGCTTTCTGAGAAACTGCTTTGTGTTCTGTTAATTCATCTCACAGAGTTACAGCTTTCCCTCAAGAAGCCTTTCGCTAAGACTGTTCTTGTGAAATTTGCAAAGTGATATTTGGAAGCCCATAGAGGGCTATGGTGAAAAGGAAATATCCTAAGATAAAAACTGAAAGAAGCTTTCTGAGAAACTGCTTTGTGTTCTGTTAATTCATCTCACAGAGTTACAGCTTTCCCTCAAGAAGCCTTTCGCTAAGACTGTTCTTGTGGAATTTGCAAAGTGATATTTGAAGCCCATAGAGGCTATGGTGAAAAAGAAATATCTTCCGTTAAAAACTGAAAGAAGCTTTCTGAGAAACTGCTTTGTGTTCTGTTAATTCATCTCACAGAGTTACAGCTTTCTCCTCAAGAAGCCTTTCACTAAGACTGTTCTTGTGGAATTTGCAAAGTGATATTTGGAAGCCCATAGAGGGCTATGGTGAAAAGGAAATATCTTCCGTTAAAAACTGGAAAGAAGATTTCTGAGAAACTGCTTTGTGTTCTGTTAATTCATCTCACAGAGTTACAGCTTTCCCTCAAGAAGCCTTTCGCTAAGGCTGTTCTTGTGGAATTTGCAAAGTGATATTTGGAAGCCCATAGAGGGCTATGGTGAAAAGGAAATATCCTAAGATAAAAACTGAAAGAAGCTTTCTGAGAAACTGCTTTGTGTTCTGTTAATTCATCTCACAGAGTTACAGCTTTCTCCTCAAGAAGCCTTTCGCTAAGGCTGTTCTTGTGGAATTTGCAAAGTGATATTTGGAAGCCCATAGAGGGCTATGGTGAAAAAGAAATATCTTCAGTTAAAAACTGGAAAGAAGCTTTCTGAGAAACTGCTTTGTGTTCTGTTAATTCATCTCACAGAGTTACAGCTTTCCCTCAAGAAGCCTTTCACTAAGACTGTTCTTGTGGAATTTGCAAAGTGATATTTGGAAGCCCATAGAGGGCTATGGTGAAAAGGAAATATCTTCCGTTAAAAACTGGAAAGAAGCTTTCTGAGAAACTGCTTTGTGTTCTGTTAATTCATCTCACAGAGTTACAGCTTTCCCTCAAGAAGCCTTTCACTAAGACTGTTCTTGTGGAATTTGCAAAGTGATATTTGGAAGCCCATAGAGGGCTATGGTGAAAAGGAAATATCTTCAGTTAAAAACTGGAAAGAAGCTTTCTGAGAAACTGCTTTGTGTTCTGTTAATTCATCTCACAGAGTTACAGCTTTCCCTCAAGAAGCCTTTCGCTAAGACTGTTCTTGTGGAATTTGCAAAGTGATATTTGGAAGCCCATAGAGGGCTATGGTGAGAAAAGAAATATCTTCCGTTAAAAACTGGAAAGAAGATTTGTGAGAAACTGCTTTTTGTTCTGTTAATTCATCTCACAGAGTTACAGTTTTCCCCTCAAGAAGCCTTTCGCTGAGACTGTTCTTGTGGAATTTGCAAAGTGATATTTGGAAGCCCATGGAGCGCTATGGTGAAAAGGAAATATCTTCAGTTAAAAACTGGAAAGAAGCTTTCTGAGAAACTGCTTTGTGTTCTGTTAATTCATCTCAGAGTTACAGCTTTCCCTCAAGAAGCCTTTCACTAAGACTGTTCTTGTGGAATTTGCAAAGTGATATTTGGAAGCCCATAGAGCTATGGTGAAAAGGAAATATCTTCCGTTAAAAACTGGAAAGAAGCTTTCTGAGAAACTGCTTTGTGTTCTGTTAATTCATCTCACAGGTTACAGCTTTCCCTCAAAAGCCTTTCGCTAAGACTGTTCTTGTGGAATTTGCAAAGTGATATTTGGAAGCCCATAGAGGCTATGGTGAAAAGGAAATATCTTCAGTTAAAAACTGGAAAGAAACTTTCTGAGAAACTGCTTGTGTTCTGTTAATTCATCTCACAGAGTTACAGCTTTCTCCTCAAGAAGCCTTCGCTAAGACTGTTCTTGTGGAATTTGCAAAGTGATATTTGGAAGCCCATAGAGGGCTATGGTGAAAAGGAAATATCTTCAGATAAAAACTGGAAAGAAGATTTCTGAGAAACTGCTTTGTGTTCTGTTAATTCATCTCACAGAGTTACAGCTTTCCCTCAAGAAGCCTTTCGCTAAGACTGTTCTTGTGGAATTTGCAAGTGATATTTGGAAGCCCATAGAGGGCTATGGTGAAAAGGAAATATCCTAAGATAAAAACTGGAAAGAAGCTTTCTGAGAAACTGCTTTGTGTTCTGTTAATTCATCTCAGAGTTACAGCTTTCCTCAAGAAGCCTTTCACTAAGACTGTTCTTGTGAATTTGCAAAGTGATATTTGGAAGCCCATAGGGCTATGGTGAAAAAGAAATATCTTCCGTTAAAAACTGGAAAGAAGATTTCTGAGAAACTGCTTGTGTTCTGTTAATTCATCTCACAGTTACAGCTTTCCTCAAGAAGCCTTTCGCTAAGGCTGTTCTTGTGGAATTGGCAAAGTGATATTTGGAAGCCCATAGAGCTATGGTGAAAAAGAAATATCTTCAGTTAAAAACTGGAAAGAAGATTTCTGAGAAACTGCTTTGTGTTCTGTTAATTCATCTCACAGAGTTACAGCTTTCCCTCAAGAAGCCTTTCGCTAAGACTGTTCTTGTGGAATTTGCAAAGTGATATTTGGAAGCCATAGAGGGCTATGGTGAAAAAGAAATATCTTCAGTTAAAAACTGGAAAGAAGATTTCTGAGAAACTGCTTTGTGTTCTGTTAATTCATCTCACAGAGTTACAGCTTTCCCGTCAAGAAACCTTTCGCTAAGACTGTTCTTGTGGAATTTGCAAAGTGATATTTGGAAGCCCATAGAGGGCTATGGTGAAAAAGGAAACATCTTCAGTTAAAAACTGGAAAGAAGCTTTCTGAGAAACTGCTTTGTGTTCTGTTAGTTCATCTCACAGAGTTACAGCTTTCCTTCAAGAAGCCTTTCACTAAGACTGTTCTTGTGAAATTTGCAAAGTGATATTTGGAAGCCCATAGAGGGCTATGGTGAAAAAGGAAATATCTTCCGTTAAAAACTGGAAAGAAGCTTTCTGAGAAACTGCTTGTGTTCTGTTAATTCATCTCACAGAGTTACAGCTTCCCTTCAAGAAGCCTTTCGCTAAGACTGTTCTTGTGGAATTTGCAAAGTGATATTTGGAAGCCCATAGAGGGCTATGGTGAAAAAGGAAATATCTTCAGTTAAAAACTGGAAAGAAGCTTTCTGAGAAACTGCTTTGTGTTCTGTTAATTCATCTCACAGAGTTACAGCTTTCCCTCAAGAAGCCTTCGCTAAGACTGTTCTTGTGGAATTTGCAAAGTGATATTTGGAAGCCCATAGAGGGCTATGGTGAAAAAGGAAATATCCTAAGATAAAAACTGAAAGAAGCTTTCTGAGAAATTGCTTTGTGTTCTGTTAATTCATCACAGAGTTCCAGCTTTCCTCTCAATAAGCCTTTCGCTAAGGCTGTTCTTGTGGAATTTTGAAAGTGATATTTGGAAACCCATGGAGGGCTATGGTGAAAAAGGAAATATCTTCAGTAAAAAACCGGAAAGTAAGCTTTCTGAAAAACTGCTTTGTGCTCTGTTAATTCATCTCACAGAGTTACAGCTTTCTCCTCAAGGAGCCTTTCGCTAAGACTGTTCTTGTGGAATTTTCAAAGTGATATTTGGAAGCCCCTAGAAGGCTATGGTGAAAAAGAAATATCTTCCGTTAAAAACTGAAAGAAGCTTTCTGAGAAACTGCTTTGTGTTCTGTTAGTTCATCTCACAGAGTTACAGCTTTCCCTCAAGAAGCCTTTCACTAAGACTGTTCTTGTGGAATTTGCAAAGTGATATTTGGAAGCCCATAGAGGGCTATGGTGAAAAGGAAATATCTTCAGTTAAAAACTGGAAAGAAGCTTTCTGAGAAACTGCTTTGTGTTCTGTTAATTCATCTCACAGAGTTACAGCTTTCCCTCAAGAAGCCTTCGCTAAGACTGTTCTTGTGGAATTTGCAAAGTGATATTTGGAAGCCCATAGAGGGCTATGGTGAAAAGGAAATATCTTCCGTTAAAAACTGGAAAGAAGCTTTCTGAGAAACTGCTTTGTGTTCTGTTAGTTCATCTCACAGAGTTACAGCTTTCCCTCAAGAAGCCTTTCACTAAGACTGTTCTTGTGGAATTTGCAAAGTGATATTTGGAAGCCCATAGAGGGCTATGGTGAAAAGGAAATATCTTCAGTTAAAAACTGGAAAGAAACTTTATGAAAAACTGCTTTGTGTTCTTTTAATTCATCTCACAGAATTACAGGTTTCCCCTCAAAAGTCTTTCGCTAAGACTGTTCTTGAGAATTTGCAAAGAGATATTTGGAAGCCCATAGAGGGCTATGGTGAAAAGGAAATATCTTCCGTTAAAAACTGGAAAGAAGCTTTCTGAGAAACTGCTTTGTGTTCTGTTAATTCATCTCACAGTGTTACAGCTTTCACCTCAAGAAGCCTTTCGCTAAGACTGTTCTTGTGGAATTTGCAAAGTGATATTTGGAAGCCCATAGAGGACTATGGTGAAAAAGGAAATCTCTTCCGTTAAAAACTGGAAAGAAGCTTTCTGAGAAACTGCTTTGTGTTCTGTTAATTCATCTCACAGAGTTACAGCTTTCCCTCAAGAAGCCTTTCACTAAGACTGTTCTTGTGGAATTTGCAAAGTGATATTTGGAAGCCCATAGAGGGCTATGGTGAAAAGGAAATATCTTCGTTAAAAACTGGAAAGAAACTTTCTGAGAAACTGCTTTGTGTTCTGTTAATTCATCTCACAGGTTACAGCTTTCCCTCAAGAAGCCTTTCACTAAGACTGTTCTTGTGGAATTTGCAAAGTGATATTTGGAAGCCCATAGAGGCTATGGTGAAAAGGAAATATCTTCCGTTAAAAACTGAAAGAAGCTTTCTGAGAAACTGCTTTGTGTTCTGTTAATTCATCTCACAGAGTTACAGCTTTCCTCAAGAAGCCTTTCACTAAGACTGTTCTTGTGGAATTTGCAAAGTGATATTTGGAAGCCCATAGAGGGCTATGGTGAAAAGGAAATATCCTAAGATAAAAACTGAAAGAAGCTTTCTGAGAAACTGCTTTGTGTTCTGTTAGTTCATCTCACAGAGTTACAGCTTTCTCCTCAAGAAGCCTTTCACTAAGACTGTTCTTGTGGAATTTGCAAAGTGATATTTGGAAGCCCATAGAGGGCTATGGTGAAAAGGAAATATCTTCCGTTAAAAACTGGAAAGAAGCTTTCTGAGAAACTGCTTTGTGTTCTGTTAATTCATCTCACAGAGTTACAGCTTTCCTTCAAGAAGCCTTTGCTAAGACTGTTCTTGTGAATTTGCAAAGTGATAT
This sequence comes from Erythrocebus patas, assembly GCA_023783455.1. Taxonomy (NCBI): domain Eukaryota; kingdom Metazoa; phylum Chordata; class Mammalia; order Primates; family Cercopithecidae; genus Erythrocebus; species Erythrocebus patas. The sequence continues at coordinate 23,837 of JAKFHT010000892.1, read as the reverse complement.
TTGGAAGCCCATAGAGCTATGGTGAAAAAAATATCTTCAGTTAAAAACTGGAAAGAAGCTTTCTGAAACTGCTTTGTGTTCTGTTAATTCATCTCACAGAGTTACAGCTTTCCTCAAGAAGCCTTCGCTAAGACTGTTCTTGTGGAATTTGCAAGTGATATTTGGAAGCCCATAGAGGCTATGGTGAAAAAGGAAATATCTTCCGTTAAAAACTGGAAAGAAACTTTCTGAGAAACTGCTTGTGTTCTGTTAATTCATCTCACAGGTTACAGCTTTCCTTCAAGAAGCCTTTCTCTAAGACTGTTCTTGTGGAATTGCAAAGTGATATTTGGAAGCCCATAGAGGGCTATGGTGAAAAAGAAATATCTTCCGTTAAAAACTGAAAGAAGCTTTCTGAGAAACTGCTTTGTGTTCTGTTAATTCATCTCACAGAGTTACAGCTTTCCTTCAAGAAGCCTTTCGCTAAGACTGTTCTTGTGGAATTTGCAAAGTGATATTTGGAAGCCCATAGAGGGCTATGGTGAAAAGGAAATATCTTCCGTTAAAAACTGGAAAGAAGCTTTCTGAGAAACTGCTTTGTGTTCTGTTAATTCATCTCACAGAGTTACAGCTTTCCTTCAAGAAGCCTTTCGCTAAGGCTGTTCTTGTGGAATTTGCAAAGTGATATTTGGAAGCCATAGAGGGCTATGGTGAAAAGGAAATATCTTCCGTTAAAAACTGGAAAGAAGCTTTCTGAGAAACTGCTTTGTGTTCTGTTAATTCATCTCACAGAGTTACAGCTTTCCCTCAAGAAGCCTTTCGCTAAGACTGTTCTTGTGGAATTTGCAAAGTGATATTTGGAAGCCCATAGAGGGCTATGGTGAAAAAGGAAATATCTTCAGTTAAAAACTGAAAGAAGCTTTCTGAGAAACTGCTTTGTGTTCTGTTAATTCATCTCACAGAGTTACAGCTTTCCCTCAAGAAGCCTTTCGCTAAGACTGTTCTTGTGGAATTTGCAAAGTGATATTTGGAAGCCCATAGAGGGCTATGGTGAAAAAGGAAATATCTTCCGTTAAAAACTGGAAAAAGCTTTCTGAGAAACTGCTTGTGTTCTGTTAATTCATCTCAGAGTTACAGCTTTCCTCAAGAAGCCTTTGCTAAGACTGTTCTTGTGAATTTGCAAAGTGATATTTGGAAGCCCATAGAGCTATGGTGAAAAAGAAATATCTTCCGTTAAAAACTGAAAGAAGCTTTCTGAGAAACTGCTTGTGTTCTGTTAATTCATCTCACAGAGTTACAGCTTTCCCTCAGAAGCCTTTCGCTAAGGCTGTTCTTGTGGAATTGGCAAAGTGATATTTGGAAGCCCATAGAGGCTATGGTGAAAAAGAAATATCTTCCGTTAAAAACTGAAAGAAGCTTTCTGAAACTGCTTTGTGTTCTGTTAATTCATCTCACAGAGTTACAGCTTTCCTCAAGAAGCCTTTCACTAAGACTGTTCTTGTGGAATTGGCAAAGTGATATTTGGAAGCCCATAGAGGCTATGGTGAAAAAGGAAATATCCTAAGATAAAAACTGAAAGAAGCTTTCTGAGAAACTGCTTTGTGTTCTGTTAATTCATCTCACAGAGTTACAGCTTTCCCTCAAGAAGCCTTTCACTAAGACTGTTCTTGTGGAATTTGCAAAGTGATATTTGGAAGCCCATAGAGGGCTATGGTGAAAAAGGAAATATCTTCAGTTAAAAACTGGAAAGAAGCTTTCTGAGAAACTGCTTTGTGTTCTGTTAATTCATCTCACAGAGTTACAGCTTTCCTCAAGAAGCCTTTCGCTAAGACTGTTCTTGTGGAATTTGCAAAGTGATATTTGGAAGCCCATAGAGGGCTATGGTGAAAAAGGAAATATCCTAAGATAAAAACTGGAAAAAGCTTTCTGAGAAACTGCTTGTGTTCTGTTAATTCATCTCAGAGTTACAGCTTTCCTCAAGAAGCCTTTGCTAAGACTGTTCTTGTGAATTTGCAAAGTGATATTTGGAAGCCCATAGAGGGCTATGGTGAAAAAGGAAATATCCTAAGATAAAAACTGAAAGAAGCTTTCTGAGAAACTGCTTTGTGTTCTGTTAATTCATCTCACAGAGTTACAGCTTTCCCTCAAGAAGCCTTTCCTAAGACTGTTCTTGTGGAATTTGCAAAGTGATATTTGGAAGCCCATAGGGCTATGGTGAAAAAGGAAATATCTTCCGTTAAAAACTGGAAAGAAGCTTTCTGAGAAACTGCTTTGTGTTCTGTTAATTCATCTCACAGAGTTACTGCTTTCCCTCAAGAAGCCTTTCGCTAAGGCTGTTCTTGTGGAATTTGCAAAGTGATATTTGGAAGCCCATAGAGGGCTATGGTGAAAAGGAAATATCTTAAGATAAAAACTGAAAGAAGCTTTCTGAGAAACTGCTTTGTGTTCTGTTAATTCATCTCACAGAGTTACAGCTTTCCCCTCAAGAAGCCTTTCGCTAAGACTGTTCTTGTGGAATTTTCAAAGTGATATTTGGAAGCCCATAGAGGGCTATGGTGAAAAAGGAAATATCTTCCGTTAAAAACTGGAAAGAAGCTTTCTGAGAAACTGCTTTGTGTTCTGTTAATTCATCTCACAGAGTTACAGCTTTCCCTCAAGAAGCCTTTCTCTAAGACTGTTCTTGTGGAATTTGCAAAGTGATATTTGGAAGCCCATAGAGGCTATGGTGAAAAGGAAATATCTTCAGTTAAAAACTGGAAAGAAGCTTTCTGAGAAACTGCTTTGTGTTCTGTTAATTCATCTCACAGAGTTACAGCTTTCCTTCAAGAAGCCTTTCCTAAGACTGTTCTTGTGGAATTTGCAAAGTGATATTTGGAAGCCCATAGAGGGCTATGGTGAAAAGGAAATATCTTCCGTTAAAAACTGGAAAGAAGCTTTCTGAGAAACTGCTTTGTGTTCTGTTAATTCATCTCACAGAGTTACAGCTTTCCCTCAAGAAGCCTTTCTCTAAGACTGTTCTTGTGGAATTTGCAAAGTGATATTTGGAAGCCCATAGAGGCTATGGTGAAAAGGAAATATCTTCAGTTAAAAACTGGAAAGAAGCTTTCTGAGAAACTGCTTTGTGTTCTGTTAATTCATCTCACAGAGTTACAGCTTTCCTTCAAGAAGCCTTTCCTAAGACTGTTCTTGTGGAATTTGCAAAGTGATATTTGGAAGCCCATAGAGGGCTATGGTGAAAAGGAAATATCTTCCGTTAAAAACTGGAAAGAAGCTTTCTGAGAAACTGCTTTGTGTTCTGTTAATTCATCTCACAGAGTTACAGCTTTCCCTCAAGAAGCCTTTCGCTAAGACTGTTCTTGTGGAATTTGCAAAGTGATATTTGGAAGCCCATAGAGGCTATGGTGAAAAAGGAAATATCTTCAGTTAAAAACTGAAAGAAGCTTTCTGAGAAACTGCTTTGTGTTCTGTTAATTCATCTCACAGAGTTACAGCTTTCCCTCAAGAAGCCTTCGCTAAGACTGTTCTTGTGGAATTTGCAAAGTGATATTTGGAAGCCCATAGAGGGCTATGGTGAAAAGGAAATATCCTAAGATAAAAACTGAAAGAAGCTTTCTGAGAAACTGCTTTGTGTTCTGTTAATTCATCTCACAGAGTTACAGCTTTCCCTCAAGAAGCCTTTCGCTAAGACTGTTCTTGTGGAATTTGCAAAGTGATATTTGGAAGCCCATAGAGGGCTATGGTGAAAAAGAAATATCTTCAGTTAAAAACTGGAAAGAAGCTTTCTGAGAAACTGCTTTGTGTTCTGTTAATTCATCTCACAGAGTTACAGCTTTCCCTCAAGAAGCCTTTCGCTAAGACTGTTCTTGTGGAATTTGCAAAGTGATATTTGGAAGCCCATAGAGGGCTATGGTGAAAAAAATATCTTCAGTTAAAAACTGGAAAGAAGCTTTCTGAAACTGCTTTGTGTTCTGTTAATTCATCTCACAGTTACAGCTTTCCTCAAGAAGCCTTTCTAAGACTGTTCTTGTGGAATTGCAAAGTGATATTTGGAAGCCCATAGGGCTATGGTGAAAAAAATATCTTCAGTTAAAAACTGGAAAGAAGCTTTCTGAAACTGCTTTGTGTTCTGTTAATTCATCTCACAGAGTTACAGCTTTCCCTCAAGAAGCCTTTCGCTAAGACTGTTCTTGTGGAATTTGCAAAGTGATATTTGGAAGCCCATAGAGGGCTATGGTGAAAAAAATATCTTCCGTTAAAAACTGGAAAGAAGCTTTCTGAAACTGCTTTGTGTTCTGTTAATTCATCTCACAGTTACAGCTTTCCTCAAGAAGCCTTTCTAAGACTGTTCTTGTGGAATTGCAAAGTGATATTTGGAAGCCCATAGGGCTATGGTGAAAAAAATATCTTCAGTTAAAAACTGGAAAGAAGCTTTCTGAAACTGCTTTGTGTTCTGTTAATTCATCTCACAGAGTTACAGCTTTCCCTCAAGAAGCCTTTCGCTAAGGCTGTTCTTGTGGAATTTGCAAAGTGATATTTGGAAGCCCATAGAGGGCTATGGTGAAAAAAATATCTTCCGTTAAAAACTGGAAAGAAGCTTTCTGAGAAACTGCTTTGTGTTCTGTTAATTCATCTCACAGAGTTACAGCTTTCCCTCAAGAAGCCTTTCGCTAAGACTGTTCTTGTGGAATTTGCAAAGTGATATTTGGAAGCCCATAGAGGGCTATGGTGAAAAGGAAATATCTTCAGTTAAAAACTGAAAGAAGCTTTCTGAGAAACTGCTTTGTGTTCTGTTAATTCATCTCACAGAGTTACAGCTTTCCCTCAAGAAGCCTTTCACTAAGACTGTTCTTGTGGAATTTGCAAAGTGATATTTGGAAGCCCATAGAGGGCTATGGTGAAAAGGAAATATCTTCCGTTAAAAACTGAAAGAAGCTTTCTGAGAAACTGCTTTGTGTTCTGTTAATTCATCTCACAGAGTTACAGCTTTCCCTCAAGAAGCCTTTCGCTAAGGCTGTTCTTGTGGAATTTGCAAAGTGATATTTGGAAGCCCATAGAGGGCTATGGTGAAAAGGAAATATCTTCCGTTAAAAACTGGAAAAAGCTTTCTGAGAAACTGCTTTGTGTTCTGTTAATTCATCTCACAGAGTTACAGCTTTCCCTCAAGAAGCCTTTCACTAAGACTGTTCTTGTGAAATTTGCAGGAGTGTCGAAGATGGCGAATAGGAACAGCTCCAGTCTCCAACTCCCAGCGAGCGACACAGAAGACCGGTGATTTCTGCATTTTCAACTGAGGTACTGGGTTCATCTCACTGGGGAGTGCCAGACGATCGGTGCTGGTCAGCTGCTGCAGCCCGACCAGCGAGAGCTGAAGCAGGGCGAGGCATTGCCTCACCTGGAAAGCGCAAGGGGGAAGGGAATCCCTTTTCCTAGCCAGGGGAACTGAGACACACAACACCTGGAAAATCGGGTAACTCCCACCCCAATACTGCGCTTTAAGCAAACAGGCACATCAGGAGATCATATCCCACACCTGGCCGGGAGGGTCCCACACCCACGGAGCCTCCTCATTGCTAGCATAGCAGTCTGTGATCTACCGCAAGGCAGCAGCCAGGCTGGGGAGGCGCCCGCCATTGCTGAGGCTTAAGTAGGTAAACAAAGCTGCTGGGAAGCTCGAACTGGGTGGAGCTCACAGCAGCTCAAGGAAACCTGCCTGTCTCTGTAGACTCCACCTCTGGGGACAGGGCACAGTAAACAATAACAACAGAAAGCTCTGCAGACGCAAACGACTCTGTCTGACAGCTTTGAAGAGAGCAGTGGATCTCCCAACACGGAGGTTGAGATCTGAGAAGGGACAGACTCCCTGCTCAAGTGGGTCCCTGACCCCTGAGTAGCCTAACTGGGAGACATCCCCCACTAGGGGCAGTCTGACACCCCACACCTCACAGGGTGGAGTACACCCCTGAGAGGAAGCTTCCAAAGCAAGAATCAGACAGGTACACTCGCTGTTCAGAAATATTCTATCTTCTGCAGCCTTTGCTGCTGATACCCAGGCAAACAGGGTCTGGAGTGGACCTCAAGCAATCTCCAACAGACCTACAGCTGAGGGTCCTGACTGTTAGAAGGAAAGCTATCAAACAGGAAGGACACCTACACCAAAACCCCATCAGTACATCACCATCATCAAAGACCAGAGGCAGATAAAACCACAAAGATGGGGAAAAAGCAGGGCAGAAAAGCTGGAATTCAAAAATAAGAGCGCATCTCCCCGCAAAGGAGCGCAGCTCATCGCCAGCAACGGATCAAAGCTGGACGGAGAATGACTTGACGAGATGAGAGAAGAAGGCTTCAGTCCATCAAATTTCTCAGAGCTAAAGGAGGAATTACGTACCCAGCGCAAAGAAACTAAAAATCTTGAAAAAAGTGGAAGAATTGATGGCTAGAGTAATTAATGCAGAGAAGCTCATAAACGAAATGAAAGAGATGAAAACCATGACACGAGAAATACGTGACAAATGCACAAGCTTCAGTAACCGACTCGATCAACTGGAAGAAAGAATGTCAGCGATGGAGGATCAAATGAATGAAATGAAGCGAGAAGAGAAACCAAAAGAAAAAGAAGAAAAGAAATGAACAAAGCCTGCAAGAAGTATGGGATTATGTAAAAGACCAAATCTACGTCTGATTGGGGTGCCTGAAAGTGAGGGGAAAATGGAACCAAGTTGGAAAACACTCTTCAGGATATCATCCAGGAGAACTTCCCCAACCTAGTAGGGCAGGCCAACATTCAAATCCAGGAAATACAGAGAACACCACAAAGATACTCCTCGAGAAGAGCAACTCCAAGACACATAATTGCCAGATTCACCAAAGTTGAAATGAAGGAAAAATCTTAAGGGCAGCCAGAGAGAAAGGTCGGGTTACCCACAAAGGGAAGCCCATCAGACTAACAGCAGATCTCTCGGCAGAAACTCTACAAGCCAGAAGAGAGTGGGGCCAATATTCAACATTCTTAAAGAAAAGAATTTTCAACCCAGAATTTTATATCCAGCCAAACTAAGTTTCATAAGTGAAGGAGAAATAAAATCCTTTACAGATAAGCAAATGCTTAGAGATTTTGTCACCACTAGGCCTGCCTTACAAGAGACCCTGAAGGAAGCACTAAACATGGAAAGGAACAACCGGTACCAGCCATTGCAAAACATGCCAAAATGTAAAGACCATCAAGGCTAGGAAGAAACTGCATCAACTAACGAGCAAAATAACCAGTTAATATCATAATGGTAGGATCAAGTTCACACATAACAATATTAACCTTAAATGTAAATGGACTAAATGCTCCAATTAAAAGACACAGACTGGCAAACTGGATAAAGAGTCAAGACCCATCAGTCTGCTGTATTCAGGAGACCCATCTCACACGCAGAGACATACATAGGCTCAAAATAAAGGGATGGAGGAAGATTTACCAAGCAAATGGAGAACAAAAAAAGCAGGGGTTGCAATACTAGTCTCTGATAAAACAGACTTTAAACCATCAAAGATCAAAAGAGACAAAGAAGGCCATTACATAATGGTAAAGGGATCAATTCAACAGGAAGAGCTAACTATCCTAAATATATATGCACCCAATACAGGAGCACCCAGATTCATAAAGCAAGTCCTTAGAGACTTACAAAGAGACTTAGACTCCCATACAATAATAATGGGAGACTTCAACACTCCACTGTCAACATTAGACAGATCAACGAGACAGAAAATTAACAAGGATATCCAGGAATTGAACTCATCTCTGCAGCAAGCAGACCTAATAGACATCTATAGAACTCTCCACCCCAAATCAACAGAATATACATTCTTCTCAGCACCACATCGCACTTATTCCAAAATTGACCACATAGTTGGAAGTAAAGCACTCCTCAGTAAATGTACAAGAACAGAAATTGTAACAAACTGTCTCTCAGACCACACTGCAATCAAACTAGAACTCAGGACTAAGAAACTCAATCAAAACCGCTCAACTACATGGAAACTGAACAACCTGCTCCTGAATGACTACTGGGTACATGACGAAATGAAGGCAGAAATAAAGATGTTCTTTGAAACCAATGAGAACAAAGATACAACATACCAGAATCTCTGGGACACATTTAAAGCAGTGTGTAGAGGGAAATTTATAGCACTAAATGCCCACAAGAGAAAGCAGGAAAGATCTAAAATTGACACTCTAACATCGCAATTAAAAGAACTAGAGAAGCAAGAGCAAACTCATTCAAAAGCTAGCAGAAGGCAAGAAATAACTAAGATCAGAGCAGAACTGAAGGAGATAGAGACACAAAAACCCTCCAAAAATCAATGAATCCAGGAGTTGGTTTTTGAAAAGATCAACAAAATTGACAGACCACTAGCAAGACTAATAAAGAAGAAAAGAGAGAAGAATCAAATAGACGCAATAAAAATGATAAAGGGATATCACCACCGACCCCACAGAAATACAAACTACCATCAGAGAATACTAAAAATATCTTCAGTTAAAAACTGGAAAGAAGCTTTCTGAGAAACTGCTTGTGTTCTGTTAATTCATCTCACAGTTACAGCTTTCCTCAAGAAGCCTTTCCTAAGACTGTTCTTGTGGAATTGCAAAGTGATATTTGGAAGCCCATAGAGCTATGGTGAAAAAGGAAATATCTTCGTTAAAAACTGGAAGAAGCTTTCTGAGAAACTGCTTTGTGTTCTGTTAATTCATCTCACAGAGTTACAGCTTTCCCTCAAAAGCCTTTCGCTAAGGCTGTTCTTGTGGAATTGCAAAGTGATATTTGGAAGCCCATAGAGCTATGGTGAAAAAGGAAATATCTTAAGATAAAAACTGGAAAAAGCTTTCTGAGAAACTGCTTGTGTTCTGTTAATTCATCTCACAGAGTTACAGCTTTCCCTCAGAAGCCTTTCGCTAAGGCTGTTCTTGTGGAATTGCAAAGTGATATTTGGAAGCCCATAGAGGGCTATGGTGAAAAAGAAATATCTTCAGTTAAAAACTGGAAAGAAGCTTTCTGAGAAACTGCTTGTGTTCTGTTAATTCATCTCACAGTTACAGCTTTCCCTCAGAAGCCTTTCGCTAAGACTGTTCTTGTGGAATTGCAAAGTGATATTTGGAAGCCCATAGGGCTATGGTGAAAAGGAAATATCTTCCGTTAAAAACTGGAAAGAAACTTTCTGAGAAACTGCTTGTGTTCTGTTAATTCATCTCACAGGTTACAGCTTTCCTCAAGAAGCCTTTCACTAAGACTGTTCTTGTGGAATTGCAAAGTGATATTTGGAAGCCCATAGAGCTATGGTGAAAAAAATATCTTCAGTTAAAAACTGGAAAGAAACTTTCTGAGAAACTGCTTTGTGTTCTGTTAATTCATCTCAGAGTTACAGCTTTCCTCAAGAAGCCTTTCACTAAGACTGTTCTTGTGGAATTGCAAAGTGATATTTGGAAGCCCATAGAGCTATGGTGAAAAAGGAAATATCCTAAGATAAAAACTGAAAGAAGCTTTCTGAGAAACTGCTTGTGTTCTGTTAATTCATCTCACAGAGTTACAGCTTTCCTCAAGAAGCCTTTCACTAAGACTGTTCTTGTGGAATTGCAAAGTGATATTTGGAAGCCCATAGAGCTATGGTGAAAAAAATATCTTCCGTTAAAAACTGAAAGAAGCTTTCTGAGAAACTGCTTGTGTTCTGTTAATTCATCTCACAGAGTTACAGCTTTCCCTCAGAAGCCTTTCGCTAAGACTGTTCTTGTGGAATTGCAAAGTGATATTTGGAAGCCCATAGAGGCTATGGTGAAAAAGGAAATATCTTCAGTTAAAAACTGGAAAAAGCTTTCTGAGAAACTGCTTGTGTTCTGTTAATTCATCTCACAGAGTTACAGCTTTCCCTCAGAAGCCTTTCGCTAAGACTGTTCTTGTGGAATTTGCAAGTGATATTTGGAAGCCCATAGGGCTATGGTGAAAAAAATATCTTCAGTTAAAAACTGGAAAAAGCTTTCTGAGAAACTGCTTTGTGTTCTGTTAATTCATCTCACAGGTTACAGCTTTCCCTCAAGAAGCCTTTCCTAAGACTGTTCTTGTGGAATTTGCAAGTGATATTTGGAAGCCCATAGAGCTATGGTGAAAAAGAAATATCTTCCGTTAAAAACTGAAAGAAGCTTTCTGAGAAACTGCTTGTGTTCTGTTAATTCATCTCACAGGTTACAGCTTTCCCTTCAAGAAGCCTTTCCTAAGACTGTTCTTGTGGAATTTGCAAGTGATATTTGGAAGCCCATAGAGCTATGGTGAAAAAGGAAATATCTTCGTTAAAAACTGGAAAGAAACTTTCTGAGAAACTGCTTGTGTTCTGTTAATTCATCTCACAGAGTTACAGCTTTCCTCAAGAAGCCTTTCCTAAGACTGTTCTTGTGGAATTGGCAAAGTGATATTTGGAAGCCCATAGAGCTATGGTGAAAAAAATATCTTCCGTTAAAAACTGGAAAAAGCTTTCTGAGAAACTGCTTGTGTTCTGTTAATTCATCTCACAGTTACAGCTTTCCTCAAGAAGCCTTTCGCTAAGACTGTTCTTGTGGAATTTGCAAGTGATATTTGGAAGCCCATAGAGCTATGGTGAAAAAAATATCTTCAGTTAAAAACTGGAAAAAGCTTTCTGAGAAACTGCTTGTGTTCTGTTAATTCATCTCACAGAGTTACAGCTTTCCCTCAAGAAGCCTTTCTAAGACTGTTCTTGTGGAATTGCAAAGTGATATTTGGAAGCCCATAGAGGCTATGGTGAAAAAGGAAATATCTTCGTTAAAAACTGGAAAGAAACTTTCTGAGAAACTGCTTGTGTTCTGTTAATTCATCTCACAGAGTTACAGCTTTCCTCAAGAAGCCTTTCCTAAGACTGTTCTTGTGGAATTGGCAAAGTGATATTTGGAAGCCCATAGAGCTATGGTGAAAAAAATATCTTCCGTTAAAAACTGGAAAAAGCTTTCTGAGAAACTGCTTGTGTTCTGTTAATTCATCTCACAGTTACAGCTTTCCTCAAGAAGCCTTTCGCTAAGACTGTTCTTGTGGAATTTGCAAGTGATATTTGGAAGCCCATAGAGCTATGGTGAAAAAAATATCTTCAGTTAAAAACTGGAAAAAGCTTTCTGAGAAACTGCTTGTGTTCTGTTAATTCATCTCACAGAGTTACAGCTTTCCCTCAAGAAGCCTTTCTAAGACTGTTCTTGTGGAATTGCAAAGTGATATTTGGAAGCCCATAGAGGCTATGGTGAAAAGGAAATATCTTCGTTAAAAACTGGAAAGAAACTTTCTGAGAAACTGCTTGTGTTCTGTTAATTCATCTCACAGAGTTACAGCTTTCCTCAAGAAGCCTTTCACTAAGACTGTTCTTGTGGAATTTGCAAGTGATATTTGGAAGCCCATAGAGGCTATGGTGAAAAAGGAAATATCTTCCGTTAAAAACTGGAAAAAGCTTTCTGAGAAACTGCTTGTGTTCTGTTAATTCATCTCACAGGTTACAGCTTTCCTCAAGAAGCCTTTCACTAAGACTGTTCTTGTGGAATTTGCAAGTGATATTTGGAAGCCCATAGGGCTATGGTGAAAAGGAAATATCTTCGTTAAAAACTGGAAAAATTCCCTTTGAAAACTGGCACAAGACAGGGATGCCCTCTCTCACCACTCCTATTCAACATAGTGTTGGAAGTCCTGGCTAGGGCAATCAGGCAAGAGAAAGAAATCAAGGGGATTCAGTTAGGAAAAGAAGAAGTCAAATTGTCCCTCTTTGCAGATGACATGATTGTATATTTAGAAAATCCCATTGTCTCAGCCCAAAATCTCCTTAAGCTGATAAGCAACTTCAGCAAAGTCTCAGGATACAAAATTAATGTGCAAAAATCCCAAGCATTCGTATACACCAGTAACAGACAAACAGAGAGCCAAATCATGAATGAACTTCCATTCACAATTGCTTCAAAGAGAATAAAACACCTAGGAATCCAACTTACAAGGGATGTAAAGGACCTCTTCAAGGAGAACTACAAACCACTGCTCAATGAAATAAAAGAGGACACAAACAAATGGAAGAACATACCATGCTCATGGATAGGAAGAATCAATATTGTGAAAATGGCCATACTGCCCAAGGTTATTTATAGATTCAATGCCATCCCCATCAAGCTACCAATGAGTTTCTTCACAGAATTGGAAAAAACTGCTTTAAAGTTCATATGGAACCAAAAAAGAGCCCGCATTTCCAAGACAATCCTATGTCAAAAGAACAAAGCTGGAGGCATCACGCTACCTGACTTCAAACTATACTACAAGGCTACAGTCACCAAAACAGCATGGTACTGGTACCAAAACAGAGATATAGACCAATGGAACAGAACAGAGTCCTCAGAAATAATACCACACATCTACAGCCATCTGATCTTTGACAAACCTGAGAGAAACAAGAAATGGGGAAAGGATTCCTATTTAATAAATGGTGCTGGGAAAATTGGCTAGCCATAAGCAGAAAGCTGAAACTGGATCCTTTCCTTACTCCTTATACGAAAATTAATTCAAGATGGATTAGAGACTTAAACGTTAGACCTAAGACCATAAAAACCCTAGAGGAAAACCTAGGTAGTACCATTCAGGACATAGGCATGGGCAAAGACTTCATGTCTAAAACACCAAAAGCAACGGCAGCAAAAGCCAAAATTGACAAATGGGATCTCATTAAACTAAAGAGCTTCTGCACAGCAAAAGAAACTACCATCAGAGTGAACAGGCAACCTACAGAATGGGAGAAAATTTTGCAATCTACTCATCTGACAAAGGCTAATATCCAGAACCTACAAAGACCTCAAACAAATTTACAAGAAAAACAAACAACCCCATCAAAAGTGGGCAAAGGATATGAACAGACATTTCTCAAAAGAAGACATTCATACAGCCAACAGACACATGAAAAATGCTCATCATCACTGGCCATCAGAGAAATGCAAATCAAAACCACACTGAGATACCATCTCACACCAGTTAGAATGGATAAAAAAAAAAAAAAAAAAAAAAAAAAAAAAAAAAAAAAAAAAAAAAAAAAAAAAAAAAAAAAAAAAAAAAAAAAAAAAAAAAAAAAAAAAAAAAAAAAAAAAAAAAAAAAAAAAAAAAAAAAAAAAAAAAAAAAAAAAAAAAAAAAAAAAAAAAAAAAAAAAAAAAAAAAAAAAAAAAAAAAAAAAAAAAAAAAAAAAAAAAAAAAAAAAAAAAAAAAAAAAAAAAAAAAAAAAAAAAAAAAAAAAAAAAAAAAAAAAAAAAAAAAAAAAAAAAAAAAAAAAAAAAAAAAAAAAAAAAAAAAAAAAAAAAAAAAAAAAAAAAAAAAAAAAAAAAAAAAAAAAAAAAAAAAAAAAAAAAAAAAAAAAAAAAAAAAAAAAAAAAAAAAAAAAAAAAAAAAAAAAAAAAAAAAAAAAAAAAAAAAAAAAAAAAAAAAAAAAAAAAAAAAAAAAAAAAAAAAAAAAAAAAAAAAAAAAAAAAAAAAAAAAAAAAAAAAAAAAAAAAAAAAAAAAAAAAAAAAAAAAAAAAAAAAAAAAAAAAAAAAAAAAAAAAAAAAAAAAAAAAAAAAAAAAAAAAAAAAAAAAAAAAAAAAAAAAAAAAAAAAAAAAAAAAAAAAAAAAAAAAAAAAAAAAAAAAAAAAAAAAAAAAAAAAAAAAAAAAAAAAAAAAAAAAAAAAAAAAAAAAAAAAAAAAAAAAAAAAAAAAAAAAAAAAAAAAAAAAAAAAAAAAAAAAAAAAAAAAAAAAAAAAAAAAAAAAAAAAAAAAAAAAAAAAAAAAAAAAAAAAAAAAAAAAAAAAAAAAAAAAAAAAAAAAAAAAAAAAAAAAAAAAAAAAAAAAAAAAAAAAAAAAAAAAAAAAAAAAAAAAAAAAAAAAAAAAAAAAAAAAAAAAAAAAAAAAAAAAAAAAAAAAAAAAAAAAAAAAAAAAAAAAAAAAAAAAAAAAAAAAAAAAAAAAAAAAAAAAAAAAAAAAAAAAAAAAAAAAAAAAAAAAAAAAAAAAAAAAAAAAAAAAAAAAAAAAAAAAAAAAAAAAAAAAAAAAAAAAAAAAAAAAAAAAAAAAAAAAAAAAAAAAAAAAAAAAAAAAAAAAAAAAAAAAAAAAAAAAAAAAAAAAAAAAAAAAAAAAAAAAAAAAAAAAAAAAAAAAAAAAAAAAAAAAAAAAAAAAAAAAAAAAAAAAAAAAAAAAAAAAAAAAAAAAAAAAAAAAAAAAAAAAAAAAAAAAAAAAAAAAAAAAAAAAAAAAAAAAAAAAAAAAAAAAAAAAAAAAAAAAAAAAAAAAAAAAAAAAAAAAAAAAAAAAAAAAAAAAAAAAAAAAAAAAAAAAAAAAAAAAAAAAAAAAAAAAAAAAAAAAAAAAAAAAAAAAAAAAAAAAAAAAAAAAAAAAAAAAAAAAAAAAAAAAAAAAAAAAAAAAAAAAAAAAAAAAAAAAAAAAAAAAAAAAAAAAAAAAAAAAAAAAAAAAAAAAAAAAAAAAAAAAAAAAAAAAAAAAAAAAAAAAAAAAAAAAAAAAAAAAAAAAAAAAAAAAAAAAAAAAAAAAAAAAAAAAAAAAAAAAAAAAAAAAAAAAAAAAAAAAAAAAAAAAAAAAAAAAAAAAAAAAAAAAAAAAAAAAAAAAAAAAAAAAAAAAAAAAAAAAAAAAAAAAAAAAAAAAAAAAAAAAAAAAAAAAAAAAAAAAAAAAAAAAAAAAAAAAAAAAAAAAAAAAAAAAAAAAAAAAAAAAAAAAAAAAAAAAAAAAAAAAAAAAAAAAAAAAAAAAAAAAAAAAAAAAAAAAAAAAAAAAAAAAAAAAAAAAAAAAAAAAAAAAAAAAAAAAAAAAAAAAAAAAAAAAAAAAAAAAAAAAAAAAAAAAAAAAAAAAAAAAAAAAAAAAAAAAAAAAAAAGAAGCAACCAACCACATCCCTCCTTCCCACTAGAGGCTTCCAGGCTGAAACAGGTTGATACAGGGAGAGGAGGAGAAGATACGCAACTAAGTCACATTTTGAGATCTGTTTAATAATAATTCTAATTTCATGTTCTCACTTATTTGTGAGATCTAAAAATCAAAACAATTGAACTCATGGAGATAGAGAGTAGAAGCATGGTTACCAGAGGCTGGGAAGGGTAGTGGGGGTTTGAGGCAAAGCTGGAGATGGTTAATGGGTACAAAAAAACAGAAAGAATAAATAAGATCTAGTATTTGATAGCACAACAAGGCGACTATAGTCAGTAATAATTTAACTGTGCATTTTAAAATAACTAAAAGAGTCTAATTGGATTGCTTGTAACACAAAGGATAAATGCTTGAGAGAATGGATACCCCATTTTACATGATGTGATTATTATTCATTGCATGCCTGAATCAGAACATCTCATGCACCCCATAAATACATACATCTACTATATACCCACAAAATTGAAATAAATAATTTTTAAAAATAAAAAATAATCTTCCACTTATTTTTTAGGAAAAGCACATAACTAAATTGTTACAAAAGGATTGACCAAACAATCCTTTGAACGGTTTGAGTCAGCAGTTGTGGCAGGAATGCGGTTGGGGGAAATGGGGAGAAGTGAGTGAAGATAAAAGGAATTGGACAAGTGTTGATGTTGGTGAAATGAATGATGAGTACCTAGAGGTAATCCACTATTGTATGCATTTGGAATTTATCATAAAAATATTTTTGAAAGAACATATTCACTACTGAAAATTCAAACAAGGGAATAAATTAAAGACCACTTATCATCCTATAATTTCAAACATTAAAAGATTTATTATTTTATGAGAAAATTATAGCATTATTATATAAATATGGTATATTAATTTTAAATAGCATTATACCTGAGCATTTTGCTAAGTTATTGTAATGTATCAAATATATATTTTACTTATTTTTATAAAAGTGAGACATAAAGTAAGCCTAAAAGAGATATACTAGAATAATAAGTACTAGAAATATAAAATAATTCTATATAAAATGATTAAATATAAATATGAAAAGAATTATAATTTAATTGCACCAGGAAAAATCATACTTGATTTAAAAACCTTGTAAAGTAAAATAGAATTCTGAAACTGCTTTGTGTTCTGTTAATTCATCTCACAGAGTTACAGCTTTCCTCAAGAAGCCTTTGCTAAGACTGTTCTTGTGAATTTGCAAAGTGATATTTGGAAGCCCATAGGGCTATGGTGAAAAGGAAATATCTTCAGTTAAAAACTGAAAGAAGCTTTCTGAGAAACTGCTTGTGTTCTGTTAATTCATCTCAGAGTTACAGCTTTCCTCAAGAAGCCTTTCACTAAGACTGTTCTTGTGGAATTTGCAAGTGATATTTGGAAGCCCATAGAGGCTATGGTGAAAAAAATATCTTCAGTTAAAAACTGAAAGAAGCTTTCTGAAACTGCTTTGTGTTCTGTTAATTCATCTCAGAGAGTTACAGCTTTCCTCAAGAAGCCTTTCCTAAGACTGTTCTTGTGGAATTTGCAAGTGATATTTGGAAGCCCATAGAGGCTATGGTGAAAAAAATATCTTCCGTTAAAAACTGGAAAGAAGCTTTCTGAGAAACTGCTTTGTGTTCTGTTAATTCATCTCAGAGTTACAGCTTTCCTCAAGAAGCCTTTCGCTAAGACTGTTCTTGTGGAATTGGCAAAGTGATATTTGGAAGCCATAGAGGGCTATGGTGAAAAGGAAATATCTTCGTTAAAAACTGGAAAGAAACTTTCTGAGAAACTGCTTGTGTTCTGTTAATTCATCTCACAGTTACAGCTTTCCTCAAGAAGCCTTTGCTAAGACTGTTCTTGTGGAATTGCAAAGTGATATTTGGAAGCCCATAGAGGCTATGGTGAAAAAAATATCTTCAGTTAAAAACTGGAAAGAAACTTTCTGAGAAACTGCTTGTGTTCTGTTAATTCATCTCACAGTTACAGCTTTCCCCTCAAAAGCCTTTCGCTAAGACTGTTCTTGTGAATTTGCAAAGTGATATTTGGAAGCCCATAGGGCTATGGTGAAAAAGAAATATCTTCAGATAAAAACTGGAAAAAGCTTTCTGAGAAACTGCTTTGTGTTCTGTTAATTCATCTCAGAGTTACAGCTTTCCTCAAGAAGCCTTTCGCTAAGACTGTTCTTGTGAATTTGCAAAGTGATATTTGGAAGCCCATAGGGCTATGGTGAAAAAAATATCTTCAGTTAAAAACTGGAAGAAGCTTTCTGAAACTGCTTTGTGTTCTGTTAATTCATCTCAGAGAGTTACAGCTTTCCTCAAGAAGCCTTTCACTAAGACTGTTCTTGTGAATTTGCAAAGTGATATTTGGAAGCCCATAGGGCTATGGTGAAAAGGAAATATCCTAAGATAAAAACTGAAAGAAGCTTTCTGAAACTGCTTTGTGTTCTGTTAATTCATCTCACAGTTACAGCTTTCCTCAAGAAGCCTTTCACTAAGACTGTTCTTGTGAATTTGCAAAGTGATATTTGGAAGCCCATAGGGCTATGGTGAAAAAGAAATATCTTCAGTTAAAAACTGGAAAAAGCTTTCTGAGAAACTGCTTGTGTTCTGTTAATTCATCTCACAGTTACAGCTTTCCTTCAAGAAGCCTTTCACTAAGACTGTTCTTGTGAATTTGCAAAGTGATATTTGGAAGCCCATAGGGCTATGGTGAAAAAGAAATATCTTCAGTTAAAAACTGGAAAGAAACTTTCTGAGAAACTGCTTTGTGTTCTGTTAATTCATCTCACAGTTACAGCTTTCCTTCAAGAAGCCTTTCCTAAGACTGTTCTTGTGGAATTGCAAAGTGATATTTGGAAGCCATAGAGGGCTATGGTGAAAAGGAAATATCTTCAGTTAAAAACTGGAAAAAGCTTTCTGAGAAACTGCTTGTGTTCTGTTAATTCATCTCAGAGTTACAGCTTTCCTCAAGAAGCCTTTGCTAAGACTGTTCTTGTGAATTTGCAAAGTGATATTTGGAAGCCCATAGAGGCTATGGTGAAAAAGGAAATATCTTCGTTAAAAACTGGAAAGAAGCTTTCTGAGAAACTGCTTGTGTTCTGTTAATTCATCTCAGAGTTACAGCTTTCCTTCAAGAAGCCTTTCGCTAAGGCTGTTCTTGTGGAATTGGCAAAGTGATATTTGGAAGCCCATAGGGCTATGGTGAAAAAAATATCTTCAGTTAAAAACTGGAAGAAGCTTTCTGAGAAACTGCTTGTGTTCTGTTAATTCATCTCAGAGTTACAGCTTTCCCTTCAAGAAGCCTTTGCTAAGACTGTTCTTGTGAATTTGCAAAGTGATATTTGGAAGCCCATAGGGCTATGGTGAAAAAAATATCTTCAGTTAAAAACTGGAAAGAAACTTTCTGAGAAACTGCTTGTGTTCTGTTAATTCATCTCACAGTTACAGCTTTCCCTTCAAGAAGCCTTTCACTAAGACTGTTCTTGTGGAATTTGCAAAGTGATATTTGGAAGCCCATAGAGCTATGGTGAAAAAAATATCTTCAGTTAAAAACTGGAAAGAAGCTTTCTGAAACTGCTTTGTGTTCTGTTAATTCATCTCACAGTTACAGCTTTCCTCAAGAAGCCTTTCTAAGACTGTTCTTGTGGAATTGCAAAGTGATATTTGGAAGCCCATAGGGCTATGGTGAAAAAAATATCTTCCGTTAAAAACTGGAAAGAAGCTTGAGAAACTGCTTGTGTTCTGTTAATTCATCTCAGAGTTACAGCTTTCCCCTCAGAAGCCTTTCGCTAAGGCTGTTCTTGTGGAATTGGCAAAGTGATATTTGGAAGCCCATAGGGCTATGGTGAAAAAAATATCTTCAGTTAAAAACTGGAAAGAAGCTTTCTGAGAAACTGCTTGTGTTCTGTTAATTCATCTCAGAGTTACAGCTTTCCCTTCAAGAAGCCTTTGCTAAGACTGTTCTTGTGAATTTGCAAAGTGATATTTGGAAGCCCATAGGGCTATGGTGAAAAAAATATCTTCAGTTAAAAACTGGAAAGAAACTTTCTGAGAAACTGCTTGTGTTCTGTTAATTCATCTCACAGTTACAGCTTTCCCTTCAAGAAGCCTTTCACTAAGACTGTTCTTGTGAATTTGCAAAGTGATATTTGGAAGCCCATAGAGCTATGGTGAAAAAAATATCTTCCGTTAAAAACTGGAAAGAAGCTTTCTGAGAAACTGCTCTGTGTTCTGTTAATTCATCTCACAGTTACAGCTTTCCTCAAGAAGCCTTTCTAAGACTGTTCTTGTGAATTTGCAAAGTGATATTTGGAAGCCCATAGGGCTATGGTGAAAAGGAAATATCTTCGTTAAAAACTGGAAAGAAACTTTCTGAGAAACTGCTTGTGTTCTGTTAATTCATCTCAGAGTTACAGCTTTCCTCAAGAAGCCTTTCTAAGACTGTTCTTGTGAATTTGCAAAGTGATATTTGGAAGCCCATAGAGCTATGGTGAAAAAGGAAATATCCTAAGATAAAAACTGGAAAGAAGCTTTCTGAGAAACTGCTTTGTGTTCTGTTAATTCATCTCAGAGAGTTACAGCTTTCCCTCAAGAAGCCTTTCGCTAAGACTGTTCTTGTGGACTTTGCAAAGTGATATTTTGAAGCCCATAGAGGGCTATGGTGAAAAAGGAAATATCCTAAGATAAAAACTGAAAGAAGCTTTCTGAGAAACTGCTTTGTGTTCTGTTAATTCATCTCACAGAGTTACAGCTTTCCCTCAAGAAGCCTTTCACTAAGACTGTTCTTGTGGAATTTGCAAAGTGATATTTGGAAGCCCATAGAGGGCTATGGTGAAAAAGGAAATATCTTCCGTTAAAAACTGGAAAGAAACTTTCTGAGAAACTGCTTTGTGTTCTGTTAATTCATCTCACAGAGTTACAGCTTTCTCCTCAAGAAGCCTTTCGCTAAGACTGTTCTTGTGGAATTTGCAAAGTGATATTTGGAAGCCCATAGAGGGCTATGGTGAAAAAGGAAATATCTTCCGTTAAAAACTGGAAAGAAGCTTTCTGAGAAACTGCTTTGTGTTCTGTTAATTCATCTCACAGAGTTACAGCTTTCTCCTCAAGAAGCCATTCGCTAAGACTGTTCTTGTGGAATTTGCAAAGTGATATTTGGAAGCCCATAGAGGGCTATGGTGAAAAAGGAAATATCTTCCGTTAAAAACTGGAAAGAAGCTTTCTGAGAAACTGCTTTGTGTTCTGTTAATTCATCTCACAGAGTTACAGCTTTCCCTCAAGAAGCCTTTCGCTAAGACTGTTCTTGTGGAATTTGCAAAGTGATATTTGGAAGCCCATAGAGGGCTATGGTGAAAAAGGAAATATCCTAAGATAAAAACTGAAAGAAGCTTTCTGAGAAACTGCTTTGTGTTCTGTTAATTCATCTCACAGAGTTACAGCTTTCTCCTCAAGAAGCCTTTCGCTAAGACTGTTCTTGTGGAATTTGCAAAGTGATATTTGGAAGCCCATAGAGGGCTATGGTGAAAAAGAAATATCTTCCGTTAAAAACTGGAAAGAAGCTTTCTGAGAAACTGCTTTGTGTTCTGTTAATTCATCTCACAGAGTTACAGCTTTCCTCAAGAAGCCTTTCGCTAAGACTGTTCTTGTGGAATTTGCAAAGTGATATTTGGAAGCCCATAGAGGGCTATGGTGAAAAAGGAAATATCTTCCGTTAAAAACTGGAAAGAAGCTTTCTGAGAAACTGCTTTGTGTTCTGTTAATTCATCTCACAGAGTTACAGCTTTCTCCTCAAGAAGCCTTTCGCTAAGACTGTTCTTGAGGAATTTGCAAAGTGATATTTGGAAGCCCATAGGGCTATGGTGAAAAAGGAAATATCTTCCGTTAAAAACTGGAAAGAAGCTTTCTGAGAAACTGCTTTGTGTTCTGTTAATTCATCTCAGAGAGTTTGAGTCGGTTTGAGTCGGTTTGAGTCGGTTTGAGTCGGTTTGAGTCGGTTTGAGTCGGTTTGAGTCGGTTTGAGTCGGTTTGAGTCGGTTTGAGTCGGTTTGAGTCGGTTTGAGTCGGTTTGAGTCGGTTTGAGTCGGTTTGAGTCGGTTTGAGTCGGTTTGAGTCGGTTTGAGTCGGTTTGAGTCGGTTTGAGTCGGTTTGAGTCGGTTTGAGTCGGTTTGAGTCGGTTTGAGTCGGTTTGAGTCGGTTTGAGTCGGTTTGAGTCGGTTTGAGTCGGTTTGAGTCGGTTTGAGTCGGTTTGAGTCGGTTTGAGTCGGTTTGAGTCGGTTTGAGTCGGTTTGAGTCGGTTTGAGTCGGTTTGAGTCGGTTTGAGTCGGTTTGAGTCGGTTTGAGTCGGTTTGAGTCGGTTTGAGTCGGTTTGAGTCGGTTTGAGTCGGTTTGAGTCGGTTTGAGTCGGTTTGAGTCGGTTTGAGTCGGTTTGAGTCGGTTTGAGTCGGTTTGAGTCGGTTTGAGTCGGTTTGAGTCGGTTTGAGTCGGTTTGAGTCGGTTTGAGTCGGTTTGAGTCGGTTTGAGTCGGTTTGAGTCGGTTTGAGTCGGTTTGAGTCGGTTTGAGTCGGTTTGAGTCGGTTTGAGTCGGTTTGAGTCGGTTTGAGTCGGTTTGAGTCGGTTTGAGTCGGTTTGAGTCGGTTTGAGTCGGTTTGAGTCGGTTTGAGTCGGTTTGAGTCGGTTTGAGTCGGTTTGAGTCGGTTTGAGTCGGTTTGAGTCGGTTTGAGTCGGTTTGAGTCGGTTTGAGTCGGTTTGAGTCGGTTTGAGTCGGTTTGAGTCGGTTTGAGTCGGTTTGAGTCGGTTTGAGTCGGTTTGAGTCGGTTTGAGTCGGTTTGAGTCGGTTTGAGTCGGTTTGAGTCGGTTTGAGTCGGTTTGAGTCGGTTTGAGTCGGTTTGAGTCGGTTTGAGTCGGTTTGAGTCGGTTTGAGTCGGTTTGAGTCGGTTTGAGTCGGTTTGAGTCGGTTTGAGTCGGTTTGAGTCGGTTTGAGTCGGTTTGAGTCGGTTTGAGTCGGTTTGAGTCGGTTTGAGTCGGTTTGAGTCGGTTTGAGTCGGTTTGAGTCGGTTTGAGTCGGTTTGAGTCGGTTTGAGTCGGTTTGAGTCGGTTTGAGTCGGTTTGAGTCGGTTTGAGTCGGTTTGAGTCGGTTTGAGTCGGTTTGAGTCGGTTTGAGTCGGTTTGAGTCGGTTTGAGTCGGTTTGAGTCGGTTTGAGTCGGTTTGAGTCGGTTTGAGTCGGTTTGAGTCGGTTTGAGTCGGTTTGAGTCGGTTTGAGTCGGTTTGAGTCGGTTTGAGTCGGTTTGAGTCGGTTTGAGTCGGTTTGAGTCGGTTTGAGTCGGTTTGAGTCGGTTTGAGTCGGTTTGAGTCGGTTTGAGTCGGTTTGAGTCGGTTTGAGTCGGTTTGAGTCAGCAGTTGTGGCAGGAATGCGGTTGGGGGAAATGGGGAGAAGTGAGTGAAGATAAAAGGAATTGGACAAGTGTTGATGTTGGTGAAATGAATGATGAGTACCTAGAGGTAATCCACTATTGTATGCATTTGGAATTTATCATAAAAATATTTTTGAAAGAACATATTCACTACTGAAAATTCAAACAAGGGGAATAAATTAAAGACCACTTATCATCCTATAATTTCAAACATTAAAAAGATTTATTATTTTATGAGAAAATTATAGCATTATTATATAAATATGGTATATTAATTTTTAAATAGCATTATACCTGAGCATTTTGCTAAGTTATTGTAATGTATCAAATATATATTTTACTTATTTTTATAAAAGTGAGACATAAAGTAAGCCTAAAAGAGATATACTAGAATAATAAGTACTAGAAATAGAAAATAATTCTATATAAAATGATTAAATATAAATATGAAAAGAATGATAATTTAATTGCACCAGGAAAAATCATACTTGATTTAAAAAACCTTGTAAAGTAAAATAGAATTCAAAAAGCTTTAATTGTATTTGTATTTGACACTGTTATACTTAGTTTTTTAGCATGATATAATTATGAAAAATATTTAAAGCAATGTTATTACCTGTGGAAGACATCCGAGTTCTGGAGACATTGGCGGCGAATCTGTATAGGTTTGCAGCACCCTCCATTCTTGCTTCCTCAGAAGGAATTCCACTAAGGGGCATAAGGCAGAAAGTGAGACAGAGGTAATTCTCAGAGCAGGAGTGAAGGTTTATTAAAAGGTTTTAAAACACAAAGGAAAAGAAGGGAAGTACAACCTGGAAGAGGGCCAAGTGGGAGACTTGAGAAGCCAAGTGCACAGCTTGACTTCTTGACTTGGGGTTTTATACATTGGCATACTTCCGGGATCTTGCCTTACTTCTCCTCACTCCTGAGATCTCATTGGGAAGTTGCTGATCAGTTTCAGGTGTTTTCTATTAGAAGCCTGCCTTTCCTTGACACCAGGTATGACCAATTACTACTTTAGAGAAACAGTTAACAACCCCTTGACCATCACCTGAGGGTCTCCCAACACATTTGGTGTGTGGAAGAGGGAAGCCCTCTCCTGCCCTGCTCATACTTGACTAGCTTTCTACTGCAACAATATTTGTTGAATATTCTTTATGAACTAAGTAATAAGAATTCTGATATTTCATGAGTGATTGTTACACAAAATTATATAAATAAAAAAGAAATTAAGCATGTAATATTAAAAAAAAAGTGGAAAGAAGCTTTCTGAGAAACTGCTTTGTGTTCTGTTAATTCATCTCAGAGAGTTACAGCTTTCCCCTCAAGAAGCCTTTCGCTAAGACTGTTCCTGTGGAATTTGCAAAGTGATATTTGGAAGCCCATAGAGGGCTATGGTGAAAAAGGAAATATCCTAAGATAAAAACCGAAAAGAAGATTTCTGAGAAACTGCTTTGTGTTCTGTTAGTTCATCTCACAGAGTTAAAGCTTTCCTCAA